>JAGFPH010010004.1:18952-42996 GCA_018207615.1 Philaenus spumarius
GTGTGTTTGTTTGTTTGTTTGTTTGTATGTAGGGGGTAATCTCTGGCACTACCAAACCGATTGAAAAAACAGTTTTACTAATAAAAAGCTACACTATCCCTGAGTAGCATAGGCTATAATTCATTTCGATAAAAACCTTTTTTATTCTAATATTTGTAAATTTAGTAGGAAAAAATTCTTAGGTTAGGCCCAGAATGATAAATCAACACATGTATTTACATTTAGTACCATAGCAACCAATTGATAACAGATAATATAGCTGTTAGCTCCAATATTTCCATTAACAGCTGATTTCAAAATTTGAAACAATTATTGTTGTATTTCTAGCTTTTAGGTTAGGGTTTTTAAGTGTACACCTGAGCCTTGCTGGTTCTTTTAACCATTATTATAACTGCTGTTATAAAATATAAGAAATAATTTAATTTGAACATTTGACATTATTTACCATTTTAGTTTTGATGTTATTATTAATCCTACACCTTTATTATAAATAAAACATAACATGTTTTTAGAAGGTTCCATTGGGGGTTGGCGTGCGGAGCACGCAGTGGTCTCCCCTAGTACAAATTTTAAATGTAAAACAATAGTTACACCTCAAAGGTTGAGGTTCCCATTTAATATTTAATACTATTTAGTATTTTGGTTTAAGCTAGTACTATGGCTTATTCTGCAGACTGTATATTGTTTTAAACGAATAGATTGAATCAACATTTAACATCATACATATTAAATTGATGGTACTTTATTTTTAAATAGAGGGAAAGAGTTTTTGGTTTATATGTAGAGATCAATAATTGTATTTAATGCGGAATTGAATTGTACAGAAGAAGCAAGCAGAATACTAATTCAATTAATATTGGATACATGCAAACACAAATAAGTCACGTTTTGTGTGGTGGGATTACACTTTTAAATGTACATCTTGTAACTCTCTTTTCCAATCAGAAAATTAGAAAAAGATAAAAAGAAGAAGAAAAATATTAACTGAAACATTTAGACTCACAGATACAGCAAATAGTCTCATTGCATATCTCTAGCATACTCTCCCTCCTCAATTTAAGGTACAAAATTAAATAAAAGTTGTAAATTAAATGTTTACCGTTTGGATATTATTTTACATACGTTTTACTTGGGAGTATCACATACAAAGACAGACCTCTTTAAGTTATTGCTTTCTCAAAAGGAAATATGTTTTAATCGTCTTCATAAGAATTAAATTGCAATGTACACTTTAGTTACTTTATTAGGACTTACATATTGAATTAGTTTACCCTTACGTTCTGTAGATAATGGTAATAAACAAGTTATTTGGTAAAAACTAAATTAGTATCTAATTAAGAGGAAGAGGATTGTTCGAATAAGTACGTGAGTGTTTCATCCATAATGCAAATCCTATAATGGAAAAGAAAAACCTTTGAGGGAACTTTTTAGAAATACAAATATTTTGTGTCTAGATTTACTTGGCAATAATAAAATACCAGCTGGCTTGCTTATGTGATACAACAGAGAGTTTCCGGTATATTTTAGTATACGCCGAAAAAAGTGGTAAAATATTATTACAAAATACTAAATACTTTTGGAAACAAAATTCAAAGGCCATAGGTCTTCATAAAATGTAATATAAATAATATAATATCCTAAAATATGAAAGTTCCTTTTGTAATAAGTAGTGTTTCTTTCATTTTGAAAAAGAACAATATATTGGCCTAACTTTGGAAGAGAATAGGTTTGGGGAATAATTTATTTAATATCGTACAGTTATGATTTCCAAAGTGATGGCCATTTTAAAGAGAAAAATTTAATTACAGGCAAATAATTCGATTTAAAATAATTTCTTACAAGTAATATAGTTTTTACTTTTTTATTTCAGAATCAAGTGGAGTTTCTCTTAGAGCAGCCTAATAAATAATACGGTTGATTTAATTGAATTCAATAGTTTATCAGTCATAGTACAAAAATCGAAACAAAATCATGTTCAACCATGAAAAATTATTCAAGACAGAAGTTCTACAGATATTGCGAAATCTTGACCCGCCTCTATTATATTGAAAATAATTTTATCTTTCCATTTTGAACACTTTCAGAAATAACCAGCATTACAAGTATGTTGATAAAAAAATTTTATTCAATTTAACCCAGTTAACTTACTTTACTCAGAAGTTATTTAAATAACATTAACTTAAAGTTAACATTTTAAATAAAAACAGATCAAATTACTTTAAATTTAAACATATTTTCAATAAAACATTAATTTGGTACTTGCCTTAGCAATCACTTATAGTTGTTTTAATTAGTTTACAGTTGTTTCACAATATTCTCCAGGCATCATCATTTATTTAATAATATAGAAGATAATAATATATTAATAAATATTACCTTGTTAAATTTGTCCGTCTTGTGACTTCTGAAGAATGATTAATTAATCTTAATACGACGCGTTTTGGGAACGCATTCCCATTGTCAAGCACACATAAAACACTAAAAACACACTTTATAAAAAACACAAACACACAACACTTTTATAAAACGTTTAAAAACACATTTAAACATAAATGCCGAATAATAATTTATTCCTACGATGTACATCGTTGAGCGGCCACTGCTGTACTAACAGAATTTATGGAATATCAATAATTTATTTAGCCTAAGGACAGGTTTTCTTGAGATAGCCAAAGGCTGTGTCATATAGATCATTACTCTTGAATGACAGCTGATCGTTTAAGACATTGGCGGGATTTTTGTTAAATTCTTTGTATATTTCGAATTCTTCCATTGCGTCCAAAAGTCTTCCCGTAATATCTGTAATATCTCATAAAATACTTAATCCTTCTCCGTTTAAATACAAGAAAACAAATATATTGATTCTATAAAACCTCCAGAAATTGTTGGATCCATTTTTATTCATTTGGGAAATGTGGTTTCCTGGAATTGGACTAAGATGTTCTTCAAATAAATAATTATTTTAGAGGAAATAGAAATATTCACTGTTTTTATTAAGTTAATATTATAAGTAAAATAAAGTATGCACTGTACCCATCTGCTGCTTATTTCACAATATTAACATTACTGGTAAACTTCCCACAGATGAAATTAACATTTATTCCAGAAACGTACTAGTAACCAAACATAAATTTAGGGGATTCAGGCACTCGCTGGTGTTAAAAAAAAAACATAACACCATTTTAACTTTCTATGTATAAATTATTTTTAAGGCATAGTGTACAATGTACAGTAAAAAGTATAGAGATTTATATATTTCAAACTACTTCAGGTTTGATAAAACCCAACATAATGTTGTCTTATTAAAGCTGGTGACATTATTCATTTGTTTTGTCTGTAAAACTGGTAGATAAGGCAATAAATAACACAATTACCACACATAAGTCTATGCAGTTTATAGTTAGACATTTTATTCACATAAATACTTAATTTTATTCATATAAATACTTGATTTTATTAGTATAAGTAGACGTTTTGCAACTTACCGAATTAGCCTAGTACAAAAATGTGGGGAAACAAAATTTGGTACCTCTGCTTTATTCCTAAAACGAAGATCATCACTAAGTAATTATAATATAGGCTAGATATTTTCACTATAAGAAGTTAGATCAATCAATGTGTAAATTCACATTAAATCAATTTCATCAAGAATTGTAAATCATCTGTATATTTTGGCACTTGTCCAAAAATTATACAATTTCAAATTTCATTATAAATGCTCAATATTCGGTATATAAATAATTTTACTGATAGAAAGAAGTTATCGACAAAAGGAGCAGTCAATGCAGAATACAAGAATGGACTAAGCATTCACACAATGAAACCCAATTAACTGCCTCTGTCGTTATACTGAATTAAGTGTATTGAGACCGTAACAAGATCTCTTTGTTCAGAGATAATTTATTCATACAGGTTGAGTATTTTAACAAACTATTTTGTAGCTTTAAAAGCACTAAACATAAATTTTTAAGGAGAATTATTAAGGTAAAAATCTAATTTTATGAAAAATCACATTACTTCCAATTATATGCATTATTGCAATACAATTATTGTTAAACTTTCAGAATTATTGTGATGAAATGATATTGACCAAGCATAAACTACTACCTTGAAGTAATGATAAAATTGCATTGACTTCGAAACGGTTTTCCTTGCATTACATTCAGTTTAACACTGTATATATGACTTTGTGTTTCATATACAGATTGTCTTAGTATAAATATTAAGTAGTTTATATAATCATGTTCATTAAAATGCTTAGTTTTTATTCCAAGCGCAACTTAGTGCTTTAAACTAAAACTTTATTCTTTTGAAAGGAAATTAGACAGAGTTTAACTATTGTGCATGCTACTTATTATTTTAACGAAACAATTTGTGAACTCATCAAACTATTACTCAATTCAAAACAGAGGAATATTAAAATTGTTAACACATCAATAGATCTATTTCGAAAATAGTTCAAGTTTGATTGGAAACATTTGGGTATATTTTGATTTTAATAACTGATGGATATCTGTAACTGGATTCTTGTTTTATTGACATTACTAACATAATTATTATTATGATTATGTTTTAATAATTTGACGACCATGAAAGTGTAATAATTTATAGTAAAAATGTGTTTAGTGTTATTAGTGTGAACAATGTAGTGATGAGTAGTAATAAGTGTAACAGTAAGACTTTATAAATAGGCCTGTGAGAGAGTGAAACTGCGGTTATTTTAGAATTGACGAAAACAGGAAAACAGGTAATGAAAAATAAGTGTATTTATTTCATATGTTTGTTAAAAAACTACCAAAACCCAAAAAAATTTTTGTAGACATATTTTTACTTACAAACATTTGTACGAGAACGATATTTGCAGCTTTGGTTCATTCTTAGAAAACATACACTTTAAATTTTTACTAGCAAAAAATTCATAAAATATAGTGGTAGCGATCCGAGTACGTTCAAAACAGAATGTTTTTTACTTTACTAGCAAGCAAGTAAGTAATACATCATGCCTTAAATTAAGACAATCCATTTTGCTGTTTTATTGCTATCGTTTTCTCATTTCAAAAAAAAAAAAAACGTGACCCATAACAATATAAAAATATATCTGATGGAGGAAGTTAAGTATTCGCCTACACTGATTCGAGTTTAGTTTTAAACTACTGCTAAATTACTAGTATATTTATTGAAACTATAACTGGTGCATGCACATTTAATTTAAAAGTCATAAATTCTTAAATAATATTGGCATGTTTAACAAAGTAAATAGTTAAAGAATATAGAAGGATTTAAATACCCTAACTAACTCCGCCAGACAATTCAAAGTATTAGGAGGGTGGACAACTAGTTTCGACGATTTACCGTCATCATCAGATTCATGACAACGAAGTAGAATTAAAATTGTTCAGTCATTCTGGGGCAATGTATTGTTTGCAGGCTCATCATATATAACAAATTAATAAATACACCATTCAATTAAAACATTAAACCAATAACACATGTAACACGATACATATTTACAACCACAAGGCTGAAAACAAATAATCACTAGTTCAAAACAACAATGGTTGGAACAACTACATTTAAACATTTTTTTTCGTGGATCTGATTATGACGGTGTAACTGTCAAAACTGATTATGAACCCGGATAACACTTGCTACATGTATATTATATTAAGTATACAATCGAGGAAACTACAACTATATTATTTATAAATTGTTCAAACATCCGTTAATTTTTTAAACAGCTGCGGAATTCTAAATGGGTGTTTATCAGACACACTATTTTCAGACAGACAGGCCCGTCTAATCAAAACAAGATCACACATTCAACTTTATAAACTAAATTAAAGTAAAACTTCAAACTATTCCATCTGAATAAAAATAACTTTTATATTAGATTTTATATTGTTTCAACATAATTTGAAAGTAGTTTTGTGAGGGAAGTTTTCTCGCCAAAACCAAATAATAATTCCAGAAAAATAAAACATTCAACTTTACGTCTGGAATTGCTTTTACAGATTGGTTTTTGTGATTGCTCTGTTTTTTACATTAAGACTGGATTAAAACACCAGAACAATAAATATAAAGATAATTATGTGAACAAATGTTGAGTGTAGTCAGTTAATTATTTTGTTTGTATTGTATATTTTGTCTTTGATTTGGGACTCTTATTAAACATTTTGACGTTTCTTGACAGTGAGGATGTGGGAAGTTCCCTATTTTAAAAATGAATTTCCTCTATGGAAAGTAAACATTAAAAGAATAAAAATCTTTGTATTTGTATGAAATTTGAAAAAAAAAATGAAAATGAATGTTGTTAAATTAAAGTAATGTTTACGCCTTATATGTAAGTCTGTAAAAATGAAAACTGAACAAGATGACTGAATTCAAAGGACTGTGAATCATTTATAACTTTGGTAAAAAAACACTTTCAGGTTTTCATTTTACTACCCCAATCAGTAAAGCTGACGACAATGTGTTTCTGACAGAATGTTTACTTTACTAGACATATACTGGAATGTAGTTTATTCAAGAAACATTATACCTGACGCGTGCCGATATTGGCTAGAGAAAGTAAATGTTAAGTTGAATATTTAATATATTATACACTTTTTACTGCCAAAAAATTGCAGGTCCATTACATAAAATAACATAAAATGCATAATATACTAATATTAGGTATTGAATGTTGTTTTATGTAATGGACCTGAAATTATTTGTCAGTAAAAAGTGTATAAAATACCCTTTATAACCTTAACAAAAGCTGCAGGTTTCTATTGTTGGCTTAGCTTTATAACTTTCATTTGTTCCGAGGCGGAAATAAAACAAGACAATTTCGTCCCAGAACTAATAAAAGGAATGGAGTTAATGTTTGTCTTTTAATAAAAAAAACAAAAAACATTTCTTTTATGAACTCAATGACAAAGACATTATTTAATGAAAACAATACAATGCATAATATTCTACAAAGTCTAGTAAAACGTACTGGTAAACATATAAAACATGCTTTTACTTAATCTATATAATAAAAATGAATTGCTGTTTCTTTGAAATCGCATCAATTGAGAACTGCTGGACCAATTTGGCAATTTTTTGTTTTAAAATGTTCGTAATAGTCCGAACTAGGTTTTTATATAAAGAAAAATTTGAAAAGTTTCCCGAAAAAGTTTCAAATTTGGAAAAAACTAAACAGCCTCTTTTGTATGGACTCAAGACCATAGCGCTCAAAAACAGCTGTTGGTATAAAATGCTTAGTAACACATGTTTGTTTGCATTCATTACCATAGCAACTTTAGCAAATTTATAATCAGTTTATTATTCTTCAAAACCTATAGCTTTTTAGATTAGATTGACAAATTAAAAGCATACACAAACAAAAATCAATAAAACATGCTTAGGCCTACTATATTATAATTCAATTTAAACATCGGTTGTTACATATTATTATAAATGTTATGGATCAAAAACTGAACATAATTTTAGGTTAGGCCTACAACGAACCAAAACACTTTTATTTGCAACCAATTTCTCTAATTTATAATCGGGTTATTATTCTTCAAAAACCAAAACATCTTTTTTAGGTTAGATTGCCAAACAACACAAACAAAAATCAACGAAAAATGCTTACTGTATTATAATTCAATTCAAACATCGGTTGTTACATATCTATTTACTTACATACCATGCTGTTTAAAATATTGTTTGTATAAATTGTTGACATAAACATCATTTGCAATTCAATAACTTAAGTCAAAAGAATGAAATTTGATATCTACCCTTAAAATTAAATAAAGCAATAGCGAAGCATTGCCGGGTCCACTAGTTTTATATAAATATGAATAGTTCCAAATATAGGATAACAATAGTACAAATAAATTCGAAATTTTATGGCAAAACGTATGCTTTACATGGTTTTTGTTCATTAGGAAACCGAACGTATAAAGTACCTTTACCTAAAAATAATGAAAACCCCTAATCCTAACATCGGTTGTAAAACACTTTTCAAAGTAATACCAAATTATGTACGTTTATTAAAACAAAAATATACACACTTTTAAAACGTTAAGATTAGATAAAAAGATATTGACTTTGCATACACGTTGCTATATGTAGGTTAGCAAGAATGTTTAGGCTTACAATCTTGCATTAATAAATGTATACAAAGTAATTATTAATTTTAATGCAATCTTTCTAAATTCAGTCTTTGTATTTATTAATTTCAAAATTTCTAGATAAGTGACTACTTATCTGAAGAAATGTTCTTTTCCAAAGTAAGTTGAACTATTAAAATTGTATTGTTGTGTACCCGGATTTTAATTGCTCATGGGCATTACATAAACTAAAGATAATTCAAAATTCTAATGTGGGATATAGACATAATAAATATGATTGGTAGAGGTGGAAGCAAACTTTTTCTTCTCATTTAACAAATAAATTTCCTAATCCACTAATGGTAATCATGAGATGTAATGAATTTTATATTTTAAAAATAAATCAACTGATGGAGGTTTTTAGTGTTGTTACTAAAAACTTATATTTAATGCACCAACTAAAATAACCAATATTTCCATAACATGATATCTGACTTCGCTGAAATCACTGATTAAGTTAAGTTCACGGTTAAACATATCAATACTAGTTACTAGTTTTAAAATACAACCACATCTTATCGAAACAAGAGAAATTTTATTGAATTTAGACATTATCTTTTCATTAAGTTATTGTTTTTATAATATCATTGTTTAAAAGAATTACTGTACTAGAGAAAATTTTTGATTGGTAATAATCATTAATTAAATAGAAGACATAACAGTAATACTTTCAATATTAAGTATAACTTTTTGAGCTTACAGTCCAATAGTCTATTTACAGGTTCACGACGGCCGTTTATGCTATTAAGCCGTTTTCAAGTTGGGTACCATTGTCTTTCGTCAATAATTATTAAAAAACACTTTTACACACGAGTACACTACCAAACACTCGCACATTTCGAATTACATGAGATGGGTCCACTGTCCACGAATAGACGGTTGGTGCTATGCTTGGGCTTGGTTCTTATCTGTGTTTATTTCTGAGGTGTCTATTACTAAGTCAAACAATTGGTTGGAGTTGAACTTTGTTATTCGTTAAGCAGTGTCCCTTGCTCTGTCTAGAACGATTTATAAATATCATACAGTTCCTGCGCATTCATAAGCTTAGCTTTCTTATACCTGTGTAAAATGGTTAAATATTTGTCGATGACGTCATACTTATGTTTGGTTTCGATAATAATGTGCTCAGCATACTTTGATTCGTTTTCAGGAGGTTGTGCAGATTATATTGAGTGAGGTAGGTGTTCTTTTAATCTCCTACAAAATGATAGCACAGTTTTCTCTATATGTATTTGTTTTTTTTAAATCAATCAGCACATGATATATAGTATACTGCTGTCTTTTAGAATTTATTGTTGGAACTTGTATTTTTGTTAAATATATGCGACAAACTACTTCTTGCGCTTTATGTGGTAATGTACCATATTTTTCAGAAAGCGTTGCTCCAAAGAGTTATGCAATCTGTAGTTGTACGGGACTGAAATGTATTGTCAGTTTTTATCCTCGGTTTTACAGCGTTAAATTTCTTGTTTCTTTAACAATTTGTCAACAATATTACGTTCATATCTGTTTTGTGAGGCTATGTACTTTGTTATTTATTATAATCCTCTATGAAATCGTTGTGTGTCATCGGTACTATTCGTACTCTGTAAATGAAGCTGATATTTGATGCCATTTTATGGAAATTGAGGTGGTTCGAGCTATTATTTATGGTTATACTTAAATAAATAATAGTCGGTATGGCGAATATAAACAATAATAATTTAATATTAGTTTCAGAATTACACACATTTAAATAATTATGTTATGTTGTTATAAACCCCACCATTCCACAAAAACTACCAATAGTCAGAACTCAAAACAAAATTGCTTTATCCATTTTATAGATCCAAATTAAGTACCCTAAAAAAAATGTGTTTTTGAAATCTTTCTTTTTAATAACCCTATTTTTAAATATTTTGTTCAAATATATTCCCTTAAATTTGCTTTAAAATTATTCCATATATTTTTTAAAAAAACTACATACATATTACATAAAACTACTACTAAATATCAGAAACAAACAGTTGCAGTATATTAGGAGTAATTATATGTTTTTCAAACAAATTATAATATATTATAGATCTAACTTTTAGTAAACAAAAATGGTGGGGAATCCTTATCATTTATATTTTATTTAATTATATCAAAACAGATTTAAAAAAACTTACATACATTGTTATATATATAATCTAAAAAATTCTCTGATAAAAACATTCAGGGTAATGATTTGTAAATATTTTTCGAGTAAAGCTTGTCCAGTGACTTATTTATATTTTAACCTATACAAATGTTTGATCATATCAAATAGCTGAACAACTGTACATACAGGTATCATGTATTTTAGTTAACTGTGCATTAACACTTCACACGGAATAACAGAGTAATGTAAACAATGCACTTTGTGTATTTAGCCACACGTAGAAATAGTAACAATTTATATAAATGATCTCATTTGAGTAATTAATTTAACAATATTAGAATGCGTTTGAAATTACGGATAGTAGGGCATTTATTCAGTTTAGGTATTTAACAAACTATCGTACAATTTTAAAGAATTATTTACATCAATTAACACTCATTATTTACATCACCACACCATGAGTTCTCAAAAAATAAGCGTCCTAATTTTCAATGTTTGATGTGCCTATGTGAAGAACTGTTCGCACTGAATTTGGATAATTAATTGTTATATTAATTTGACAAATATAGTTTTAAAAATTGTATAGCCATGACCCAGACTCGACATTTTGATATCCAATGAAATGGCAAATAACTTCATAAAATAACAGATAAATTAGATGATGCCGATCACCAGTTTAGTAACACAATTTCAGCTAAAACTTAGATTGGACCATCACAAGTTTCTTAATTATATTATTTACATTCATTACCGCAGAAACTATATTATCAAATTTCGAAGCTCACACATCTATCTACTCTTTAGGTTACTGTATTGTAATATTGTTGTATGTAATATCGATTCTACTATACAAGGTTAATTTATATTACCTGTTTTTTCCGTCAAGTGATCCAATAGTATTAAAAACACTACCGCGGTTTCGGACGTATTCAATCGTCCATCTTCTGGTGTAAAAGTCGCTCACATGAGGTCATCAAACATTAAAAAACTGTTACAACACATTGACATTACAACACATACACAAAAATATACAACAAACAACGCACAACATTTAGTTCGTAGTTGCCCGAACGGGTACTGGCTTAGGACTGAATGATACAAAGTCTTAAGTCAGTGGACATTGTCCCTCCTTCCAATTGTGAAATTATTAGTTAGCTTTGAAGCAGCTTTAATTAGTTAGCTTTAATAAGAGCTAAGCTAAGAGCACGCCGTGAGATTCAGCTTATAATTCTTATTCTAAAAAGACTTGGAATATTTGGTTTGTTACACGTCTTGCTTCAGCTTGCCTATGCTTTCATGCTTTGATTTATCTTCATTAATGTTCGTAGGCCTAAAGTAAGGATTTCTAAATAAATATTTTTCAAAATCAACTCTAAACTCGCTTACCTTGATCAGTGTCCGTAAGACCAAATTACATGATCTAAATACTTATGTTTTCTGGATACACTTTACACTTAGCTTACCTTAAACCGTATTTGAAAGTCGGTTCCTTAAGCCTAAATTTGAACGATCTAGATAAATATTTTCTTGATTGACTCTAAACTTAGCTTAAATAATTGAACTGTAGTCGAAAGACGATTTGAAAGTCTAGATTGAAAGATCTAAATAAATATTTACTGGACCTACTCTAAACTTAGCTTACCTTGAACTGTATTCGAAAGACGGTTCGTGGCCTAATTTAAATATTTCTAAGTAAAAATTGTCCTAAATTGACTCTAAACTCGCTTAACTTGAACAGTGACCGTAAGACCAAATTACATGATCTAAGTACATATTTTTTTCTGGATACACTTTACACTTAGCTTACCTTGAACTGTATTCGAAAGATGGTTCGTAAGCCTAAATCTTATAATCTAAATAATTGGGTTTTTTTTAACCGACTCTAAGCTTAGCTTATCGTAAACTGTATTCGAAAGACGGTTTTGGTCTAATATCAAGATTTTAAATCACTCATTTCTCTTGGCAAACCGAAACATTTATACTGCTGTATTTCCTATCCAACATGGTAAGCTCTACCCGTAAAAGCTACGATGCTTAGGAAACACACTACCAAAAATGGCGATGATGAAAATAAATAAATAAAATTATTCTTTGTAGACTAGATAAAGTAACTGAAAATTACTATAAACAAAACTCATACACTCATAATGTACACACCTGTAGCACAGAATAACCATCTACACTTAAAACATTTTAAGAAATCATTTAGACCCCTGGAACAATTTCAGTTAAGCTGAAACTATTCATTCACCGTAATATATATTATTATATTTTTCTAGCTGTATACCCCGAAATGAATTATTTGTATCAATTACACCGTTTGATCGTCATAATTATTTCACATTATCTAATCATCACATTTTTCTGCTGACACATTCCACAGTTTATTAAATTAATTCAGATTTTTTCTGTTCTTGAATTTTATATTTAGGATCCCGAAACATATTACCAAGATTATTCTCAGCAAACAAAGTTACATTTACATTATCATAATTATGTAACTATATATTTGTTTTAATTTTTACGTAATAGTAGAGCATACGTTGTTTTAACCAATATGTGTTGTAGTTATGTGGATTACAAAACAATTGCTTGACTTTTTTTTCTTGACGGATGTTTTCTATTCTCCGATAAACTTTAAATAACGTAGAACCATAAAAATATTTAAGAAATTTTTTTATAATTTTCTCGGACCCAGTGCTGACTATATTTGGTTATGAGATTATGTATGTATATAAAATTTTTGATTATTATTTTTTAAACTACTGTGATTAATATAGGCGTTAATATTTTATTACTTTATCTTTATTAGAATTGATGGTACTCCTTCAAACTGAGAGCATAAGTACTTCTCAAACACTACGAAGCTGCTCAGATCCACAAACGGTTTTCAAGTTAAAGCCTTTAAGCGGCATACAATAAAGAAGTTCCTAATTGCAGTAAATGTTGGTCAAGTAGGCCTACCAAATTGCATATTGTTCGTGCAACACAACTAAGAAAGACCATTTCTTTTCAAAACTTCGGGGTAATTTAATTAATACTGTTGTCAAAACAAGTTTATTTCCAGCGTAATAATTTAGATTCTAAACATTTCTTAACTTAATAAGGCAAAGGGCTTTATTATTTCCGCAGAGAGAAATAAACATTACAAAAGTTAGTACCTTTTGTTCTCGTGGAATATTTAATTTTGTTCTTACCGAGGTTTTGTTTCCGAAACCAAGCAAATGAAAAATAATAAAACTTGTCGACAATAGCAGCTCCGTGCTTAGCTCTGTATTTCTGACTACTTGAGGGTTGTACTGGTACATTCATTTAAACAAATGCATCAAGTAAATCATCTCACTGAATTATGGTCGAAGTATTTCTTAGTATTCAACACACTTTGCACTCTCTGCTTTTACAAATGTTAACAAAATAATTTAACCTAGACTAAATAATTGTAGGCTTTATAATCAAAATTAATTATTTAATATTAAACACACAACAAAAACTTTTAAATGGTTTAATCATTTTTTTAAGGTTGTTTTGCTTAATTTTGGATAGAGTATTCATGCAAAGCCTTTCCAATTCTTAAACTAATTTATTTTATTTCTTCGTATCGGCCTACATTCTTCAAAAAAATATAGTAATATATTTTGCTCACGTAGGCAGCTATTCAGCACCTTCGTAAGTAGAACAATTTCCCAAATAGTTGGTTGAAATCTTAAAAGTTTTCTTTATAAATTTAACTAATTTTACGTTGAAACAAAATGGAATTAATTTCATTTCAACAAATTCTAAATACTTAATTAATAATGTTTAAACTTAATTTATTGTTTCAACTATAATGTAAAATGTAAACTTGAATGGTTAATGTTCATATTAGGTTAGGTGTCTTGCTATGTGTATTGATGTATTGGTATTGAAGGACCCTGTCAGATGTAAATATATTCATGTTACAAAAGCCTGTACATTTCGAGTCAGTTCATGCAATTGCTACAAAATGAGCAATCTTACTTTTACATATGACACAAAATTTCAGTAAAACATTACAACACAAATAAAAAACATACAAACAATATCACCCGAACAAAAAATGTAAATATAGTAATAAGGGTTTATTTAGTTGGTGTCAGAATGTGCACAATATTTTTATTACATTTGTAAGCTGAACCTAACAACATTATTAAACGACAAACTGTCCTTTAAATCAAACATATTGTATGGTACGTTAATCACAAGACAAGGAGGGGGACAAGTCCAATGTCGTTGCACAAAACTTCGATCAGTACAAAATTCATCAGCCGACGTGCACGTCAATGTTTGCTATCAAAAAGTGCTCGTTTCAACTTAACGATTTCCACACGGAATGAACTATGTGTTTTTATGTTTTTAACTGTACCTACGTGATATTTTATAAAACATGATTGTGGACAATCGTCCGGAATTACAATTGTTTTAGAGTAAAAAACAACACGGATCAATAGACGTGGGTATTCACTTAAAACTAAATATTAATTACATTTGTATAGGCATAGCTCCGATCTGCAATAAAAATATCACACTCATGAAAAGGTAAAATTTTATTTTAATAAATATTGTAATGTACTTGACCTGTATGAATCTAAATATGTAGGAGATGTCCTCTATTAAATAACAAGACTGTGATTCAGACTTTTAAACAAACATACCAGAACCCGTTATAATTGCATGCCTGTCTGAACTTGCATAATAAGCAGCAATACTCTGTGACTTTCACTTGATTCTGAACCGCCATTTAGTTTGGTTGTATTTTCTGTACCGTGTCGCAACAGTGCCAAGTTTAAAAGTAGTAATAATGTGTCTATTTATTTGGTTTTGTTAAAATGAACAAAATGGGTTAAATGGTTCCCACTGCTTATGGGAATTAAAATTATGGTAATTATTTGAAAAGTTTTGGAGGAAATATATCAGAAATACCATTGTAATTTATTTTTCTACAAAATCTCAGTCCTCATTTTTAGAGTTTTATGGAATGTTTTGTTTGCTTAAACTGTAAACCAATGGAGAAATTTAAATTAAAATGTTCATTACGCATCATCAATAATTTCATTATATATTCAACGTATTCACTTAACGTTTACCAATTATTTTTAAATGAGTATTATGTAGGTACAAATAATCAAATGCCATAAAATAACACAATATTTTATTTACCTTGGAAATATTAACTTTTATATATTTGGAGCACAAATAATTTTAAAATAAATATTTAATTTTTTTTAAATATAACTATTTCAAACTATTTAAAAATAATATTGTGTCTGTGAATGTAAGTTCATATATATATATATATTTATATAATTTTATGTTGTGGTGAATACATAAAGATTGAATACCAACAATATATAAAATTTATTATTATTATTAAATGATTAATTACAAACAGAGCCTTATGAAAAATAATTCTCAATTAATAATTTAATAATTAAATGTAAAATTATACTGTTTGAATAAGTTGAAATAAATTATTATTGTTTATTGAAAATGCATGAAATTTATGTAAGTAGAAATAGGCAGCACTTTTGATTCATCCTAGTATATATTGAATATTTTAAGCTTAGTAGATGGTAACTTATCTTAATATCTCCATTTATATAACTTATGTGGAGTCATAATTTATTTGCTTTACTTTGCCAAGAAACAAATAAGTTTTTTCAGATGGTAATATTACCGTTGAAATGTGTTTGTAAAATTTAAGAAATATTTGTGAGGATTATGTTTAAGGTTTTTTGTAATATGTTTTTTATAATATGTTTTTTATCTCAAAAGACAAGCCCAACATAACAACTATAAGAATGGGTAGTTTCTCTCTCATTTTTATTTTTTTCATTTCTTTAGATCTGTAAAATTAAAATGACTGTAAAATAAAATTTGGCGGAATTTCTACACGCATTTATTTCTGTTGTTATTCATTAAAACCTTTTCTATGTGTTAATCGTCTATTTGACATTTTTAACGTCAATAAAAATCTTTAATTATGTCAGAGTTATGTATACGATATGATAAAAAAAAATGTAAATAGATGTAGTTGTACAATAGAATCATAAGGTGTACAATAAAACTTTTCCAAACATAGAACTGCCTATAACGCACGTCAGATTAATTTAATAAAGAAGTAACCAAACAATGCCTATGTAAAACACTATCAAACTGAAGTTATCCAAACCTATTTTAAAGTTGTCATAAATCTATTAGTAATTTCATCTTATAAACTGAAATATAATACTCCATTTTAGCCAACTGATATAATGCTATGTTAACTCGAAATGTCAGTGAAGTTGTCATAGAACAATAGTGTGGTACACCTTATAGCATTTATTTCCTTCTACCATTTTATGAAAGTTTGTTTTAATCATACCTTTTGCTTAACACTAACTAAAGGCTATACTTCGATATACGGATATGAAAAACTTTACAAGTACACAATATTTCCTAATATGTTTTGAGCAACTGTTAACTTTATACCAACATTTATAGAGAAAATAAAATAACTAGTTCCAACAGACTAGTTGCCATACCTGAAAATATACCGGTAATTTCTAGTTTCTATACAATATTTAATTTATTTTAGTATATTCTAGGACTAACTTACAATTCTGTAAAGCTGGCGATGCTAAACTATCTATTATTTTTTGCAATTAGTTGATATAGTAATTAATGGAAACATGAGATATTCTAGGCCATGGCTTGAATAAACAATACAAATATTTTTTGTTCATTTAAAAACGTTTAAATAGCCGTTAATAGAAATGCAGTTTGATTGCAACAAAGCTATACAAAGAGTCCTTTCAATAAATACTTTTACCAAATAAATTGTTTATATAGCTTCTGAGCGTGTTAAAAATCTTGCTTATGTATAAATTTACATGTGAGAGACAAAACCCTCTATTAAGAAAGGACAAAATGGTTTATTTGTCGAGTGGTATCCCATACCTCTTATTTTATGGGATAATAATGCACACTCATAAAACATAATAGTAGCTTGGACAACATTAAACACAAAATCTAGCATATACTAAACCTTAAGGTTGAGCTTACAGCTTTGCCTAAAACTAATGTTTTCAACCTTGTAGCGGAAAATTCTAGTTTATTTGTGTTTTATTATTAATAAATATTTTATAGTTAAAGTAAAAATTTGTTTCAGACTTTAAATTATTAAATTTATACATTTACGACCAACATCCGGATGCTGTATAAGATGTTACTACGAAAGTATTTTAAAGACATCAAATATTTGAGTTTTAATATAACATTTCAGGAAAAAATTTATCTTTTAAAATATTTTTTTTATAATTTTGTAGAGATACCAAAATGATCAAATTAATACAAAATAATGTTAGTTTAAAAACCCCCCAACTGCATGTCAGTCAAGCACTAAGATCAGGTATATTAGATTGTTCTTACTTAATAATATTGTAATTCTGCTCAGATATTTAAGAATTACACTTTTTATAGCTTTAGTTATTCAGTCGTACTTATTAAACCAAAGGGATTGACAAATATAATATGTTTTTTAGTTTAAAGAACATAGAGGTGGATACGTTAATTTTGACCTGGTTATACAGAGTACGTGCTACGGAGAATGTGAAGAAAGTACTCAAAAATAAAATTGAATTTTATGTTTGCATGATTAAAGGACAATCTCCTTCTTAATGAAATCCTATTTCTTCAAAACCTGAAACACAAACATGTTTATTTCTATATACAAGATTTTGTTTTAAGTGTTTTTGTTACTCGAGGTTTTATAATTTATAAAACTTGTACTCTTAATGTAATCGTAATGTTTATGCTACTAAGTACTTTAATTTTACAAAGTTACTAGATCTATAAGTTTGAAATAGAGACTAATGTAAACTGCTTCATATTTATAAAATGTATTCAATTAAAAATATTTTATTGAAATATATTACTACACTAACTTTACTTTGCTCGAGACTACTGAAGTTTTCGAAAACGTTTTAAGTTATGCTGATGTTACAAAAAATATATTCAAACTATAATATTTAATGATCTGTACTTTTCTTAGGTGAAATAATCAGGAAACCTACAACTAAACTATTCTTGCTTCCTTTTCATTAAATTAACTTATAGCAAATGTATTGAAGCAATATAGAAAATGCATCATATCAAACATAGTACTATAGACTATTTTTTTAATTTGGTCACGATGTACTACTAATATATTTCGTAATTGAAAGAAGGCAGATTACTGACGTGATCTTTTTTTAGTATCATCGCATTATTTACTTGCTGTAATTGAATGTTTCCCTTTTACTTTTATAGTTTTTTTGTAGTCCAAAGTGTGATAATATGTTTAAGTTAACAGCACTTCTTACTGAAAATCTTAAAATAGTTCTTCATCTGCGATATCCACAATTAGCCCAGTCGGTATAGGTTACAACTACCAGTAATTTTCAATACGGATGATTTTTTTTATAAGTACCTTAAAGTATGTAGATTAACATAAAAAAAAGTTTACAAGTCTATCGATTTCCCAAAGTCGAAAAGAAAATCGATTATCATTTTTTTTCGATTATCCTTAATATTTCGAGCTGGGATAAATATAGAGACATATAAAAAATATCACCGTGTAAGGGAGGTATTTTTCAACAAAAAAGGACATATGTATTTATTTCGTCCGAGCAATGGTTTGTCTGGAAAAAATTCGATAATGCATGTATGTATTTTGCAGCAGGGGAAATCCCTAAAATGGGACATATTATTCA
The DNA here is from genome assembly GCA_018207615.1 of Philaenus spumarius. Taxonomy (NCBI): domain Eukaryota; kingdom Metazoa; phylum Arthropoda; class Insecta; order Hemiptera; family Aphrophoridae; genus Philaenus; species Philaenus spumarius. The sequence continues at coordinate 37,966 of JAGFPH010010004.1, forward strand.
TATATGAAACGTTGGCTCATTCTAAATTGGCCGAATTTTAATAAATCGAATTGAAACTTGACGTAGGAGTTAAAATATACATTTTAAACATTTATGCTGAGTCTCAGCTTGTTATCTTGAAAATGACCCGATCTAGGAGTTGATTTTGATTATCGATTTTAGAAGTACCTGACCCACGAACTAATTTCAATCTACTCCAGTTTCGTAAATTTTTGGAATTTCAACATCAAATTTGTTTTACAAGTTGAGTACACGAGTATAAATATTCTTAGAAAGTATGAACGATTTTTTTCATGTTATTTTTAAAAACGAGGCGCTTGAAAATAGTGTTCTGTTTTACGTATCTCGTTTTAACTATAACACCTTTCGATTCAACGACTCCATTTTCGACATTTTTGAACATATCGATTTAAAAATTGGTACAGAAGTTAAAACACAATTGTTTTTTTGCTATACTTATTTTAAAAACTATATTAAAAACATTGACTAATCTGCAGCCGATTAACTCAAGCGTTTTGATGAAAAATCTAAAAAGGTCTAAAATTAAACTTTTTTAAGTTACGTGTGCTTTGAAAATTTAATAATAATGAAGGTTTATACTCCTTGATCTTGTTTGAACCTATATATTTAACTTGTAAAAAAACTTTCTGATTGATATTTTGACAATTTTCTTTACTGGAGCTGTTTAAAATGAATTGGTGGGTTCGGTACTCCTAAAATCGAGAAAGCCATTGATAAGTCAAGTGGCTCTAGATCGGGTAATATTCAAGATAACAAGCTGAGGCTCAGCATAAATGTTCAAAATATATATTTTAACACCTTTGTCAAGTTTCAATTCGATATATTAAAATTTGGCCAATTTAGAATGAGCCAACGCTATATATATGAATGAGATGTCTCCTTTTAGTGATTTCCCCTGCTGCAAAATACATACCTGCATTATCGAATTTTCTCCAGACAAACCATTGCTCGGACGAAATAAATACATATGACCTTTTTTGTTTAAAAATACCTCCCCTACACGGTGGTATTTTTTATGTTTCTTTATCTTAATCCCAGCTCGAAATATTAAGGATAATCAAAAAAAAAACTATAATCGTCTTTTTTCGACTTTGGGAAATCGATAGACTGGTAAACCTTTTTTTATGTTAATCTACATACTTTAATGTACTTACAAAAAAAATCAGCCGTATTGTAAATTACTGGAACTTTTGGTCTAAATTTACCCCTACCGACTGGCCTAAATTAATTAGGAGTATTGTTAATACTTTAATGACTTGTTATCAACAGGGAGGAATATTGTAACTGTATACTTTAATAGCTGTCTTGTATTGTTAGCAAACAAAGTTGGGCTTATTTTGTTCGAATATATCGATAAATGTTAGTTATGATAAAAAAAGTTATTAATTACTTTTTTGTATTTTTAATTTTTGATATAATTAAACGTATCGTGCATACTTGACCCAAAGTGTTTCTTCGGTTCTTAACAAAAATCGATCGCATTTTTTAAAAAGCCTACTTTTGGAAACTAAAAATATGTTATTAGTATAGCCATCCAAAACATTACATAATATGTGATATTAATATAGGCATGATTCCCCGAAACTATTATGATGAGATGGAAACCTGTACTAACAGTGTGTTATTTAAAAAAATATTCAAATGTGTGTTTTTTACACCTGATTAGAGGTACCTCCAGTTGGGGCAGTACTACTTTTGTCTCATAACTTGTATTGTTTTTTGCTAGTTATACTAAAGAAGACGAGATAGTATATCGAAGGCTTTATTCACCTCTAGTAGTAACTACACAACCTATATAAAACCTATGTTGAAAATTCATCTTTAGCATAGCCCACTGTGGATGTTGCTTTTAGACTCTCCTCCCATCTGCTTAAAACAAAAAGTTGTTTCTATCAAGTTATAGGCAAAACCTGATGTCATTTGCTGCTAATAATGTTATCCAAAACTACCTACAAAACTAAGGTTTAAAGTCACTAACTAAAGGTTTGTAAAATCATAGATGAACGATTTGTTCCTCCTCTTCTCAGTATATTACAGTTAAACATATTGATTTCTATAAAGGAGTTTATACTATTGAATCAAATGTATCGGGATAAGAAACAATTTTCATACTTCCTGTCCTCAGGCGTTTCCAAGACAAAAAGGAAACGAAGTTCCTTCCAACAAAGGAAACCCATTCTTCATCACAATGGATACACCGGATTGCCTTTCGACGTCTTCATGTAAGAAAGCTTATCAGTCTTTACCTGTTGTAATTTAATACAGATTGGATATATTGTTTTGTATAAATGGGTTTTACTTGATATTTAATGTGTCTAAGAGATATTAAAATAAACAAACACTTTAATATAAAGTGGTGTACCAAAACGTTTTATTTATCGATTATATGCAGTTTTGTGTTTTTTCCTACTCACAAACATCTCTTTTTCACTTTTTTTTTGTTTTTTTTTTTAACAAATATTATACATTTAAATTTTTCAGAATCAGGTAGATTAAAATTTGAATACATATGTTAACAACAATAAAGTATTCTAAGATTACAACATTTGTTTATTTGTAAGGCATTGTTTATTTTTGTATAAAAAAGTGTCAATAGTGATCGAACAAATGGATTTTAAAATCAGAATTGCTCAATTTAAACGTTATTTAAATGCAACAGTATTTCCTAGTTATTCAATCGTTAGGTATGTAGACATTCCCCATAAACATGAATTTTATTTAATAATCCTGTTCAAATTACATTTACCGTACTTTATTTGGTAACTTTTCATTTATTGATTCTCGGATTTAAAATAAACTGAATTTAATTCGAGAATATGTTAAAACTTTGGTTAATAAAACTACATTTTGAATAACTGGCTTAAACAATCTCAATTTAAACCGTGTATTCTATTACGACTAAAAGTCTTATAAGATAAATTATTTCTGCTAAATAATACTTGGTATTTTCCAACAACCAAACATTAAAAATAATTATTCGCCTTTTCATAGCAGAAAGCAAAACACCCTGTATAAATATCTACGTTTAATGTCGGCCGCAAGAGGCCTAAACAAGCACGTATCTCACTAATTAATTTAAAACGTGCTTTCAGTTAAATTTATGAAAGACAAAGTCATCAGCATCGTCAAAGCAGCATAAAACGGAGACGAAATTAATTTCAACTGAAGCTTTAAATGATGAATTAATTAATTAAATTATCTCTAAGGAAAGTCTCTGTTGTATATCTTATTTTATATCCCCAGGACACATTTACTGCCATATATGTCCTTGTGTCACAGTTAGGTACATTATTCGTCGTGTACGGGAATGTGCTATTAGTATTAGGACAAGTATTTAATTTAATTTAATATTTTTTCTTGTTTTAAAGTTACGTATTTATTCCACAAATACTTCCGCCATTGTTTCCTGTGACAATAATTAAAATAATTAATCAATATATTGTGTTTTGACGATCTAAACCAAAATATGATTTATTTAAAACAACGTCTTTATCATAATAGACTTAAATTTATAAGATATTTTTAAGTTTAATTTATCGTGATTGTCTTATAGGCTTAACACAATCTTTCAAACAATACTACATTTTCGACTTAGTAAACATTAGTATATTTCAGAAGTTGTAGCTTCTCCTGATGTAGAGGAACAATTAAATATCCTTTGTGGATATAACGTTAGTTAAAAAGTAAATTAATTGTGTAAATTAAATATTGATTAGCAATTAAACACAAAATGGAGGATGAGTTTTCAATTCAGTAAACATTTTGTTTTGTTTTGTATTCTAAATGTTGCTCGTCACTAGTCATAGCAATACATTATACGTTTAGGATGTTTAAACATTTGATTCCAGGTAAAGGTTATTACTTTTTACATATTTATATTAAAACAAGTTTTTGGTGACTAAACTCTAGGAATATTATTTGATAAAACACTCACAACTTGTATCAGCCTAATTTAATTTATATTTTTTTTACTATGTATATTTAATTAAATTTTTGTCTTTCTTTCCAAAATGTAAACACTAAATTTACAAATAAATTATACTGGACTTATTATTGGCATTTTGAAGTTTATCTCTAACATTTTTTCTGCTACAATGTCAGTTCAGCCTGCAAAAGTTTCAATTGTACATTCCTATATTACAGTTATAACATTTGTATTTAAAAGGTACACAGTTGAAATCATGAAACTACTTCCATGTGGAAATCCTAATGAAACTTCTTCCTCATCAGAGTAACTATCATCACATTCTGAAAGTCCTATAGTACATAAGTATGTGATTCTGGCAAGTGTTTGACCTATTTAAAACAAACGCATTCCAAACTCTGTCGAACTTGTGAAACATCTAAGGGCACTATTTAAATTATTTTCTTCTTTTCTAGAACTGTGATATTATATTTTTTATTCCATTAATTTAATTTAATTGTAGATGTTTTTCTATGCCCAAATTGATGAATTAAATTACCCACATTGACGGGATGAGATTGGTTCCACGAAAGATAGATTTGAGTTTCTTTAAATATATACCACGCACTTTTAATATATTGATGTTTTCCTAAAGTTGGTTAAGTTTGAATTTAACTCGTAGAAAATTAACCGAGATTCAAAATGACTGCAGTAAAAAGTTAATATCAGTAGCAGTGTTTATGAAGTTATACAAGGTCGTGTGTAAATTATATGCCATCGTAGCTTATGTTAGATTTCGAGTTCCGACTAACGTCGATTCTATGGTTCTTTTATTAGGGTTCCTTACACAATGCCCTTTCTTTACCGCAATGTTATTATATTAAATTTATTATCTTCAAGATGAGTGGTCCTATTAAATTAACAATACAATTTGAACACACAAAACTCTATCTCCACAATTGAATTAATTCTTATTATTCTCATTTAAATAAATCCTAAGACAGAGCACTCTAATCAGCAGTATTATTGAACGCAATAATTTAAAACAACTGGCTGCACCTGTAACACTTACGTCCATGTCACAGAGAAAATAATAAAGTAAGAAA
>JAGFPH010010005.1:2800-36496 GCA_018207615.1 Philaenus spumarius
ATATGTTACCGATAACAGTATTATTATAATATTTCGTCGTTATTATCACATTATATTAGAATAAAAAAAAAAAAACTAGAGGTACTGACCTATACTGTTTAGTCCCAATATGTTATACCGATAACAGTATAGTTATAATATTGTAGGTTCTAATTTTAGGCAATATAGGAGGCACTGATAAACCCACTTAAACCTAATTGCAACCCATCTGGCAACCCTGTTCCTATCGCGTATTAAAATGTCTGTTCATTGTCTGTGTTAAATCCCATAAGCGATTTTTGGTTTGTTAATTTGTTATGTTATATTTGTTTTAGAATATTTATAATTGATTTCCCGCGATCAGTGAAGTGTCTAATTTCATTATATATATAAGAAAAAGTTATATATAGTGTAATTCTATTAAAACCTGTGGTCAAGCTGTTCTAAACTAGAACCGACACAACTAATTAAGAACACAAGCAAAGCTCATCTATATTTAGAACAAGATCTCAATGCTATGAAAACTTGGTTTTAAAAAAATATGTAAGTATACCGGTACATTTAACACTCCAGCCATTATGAAGGCTATGTTACCAACTTAAAAATTAAAATAATCTAATTTATTGTAGGACATAACACATCCTTGGCTATTTTGTAAACATGTTATAGCCTATATATTTTATGTTGAATGCAGGTAAATATACTGTGAATAAAGACTACAAGTTAGAACTTCAAACTATTTTTTTTTTTTAATGCTTGAATTTCTGTTTAAACATGCTACATTAAAAATAACCTACCTTCTATAACATGAAGTAACTTAATGTCCTGTACATAGACTTACCACTCATTAGTTAGTACTTGAGTTGATAAAAGAATAATATAATTACATTAGGTCAGTAACTCTACTTAGGCCCTACTTATTAAAAAAAGTCCTCACATTAGTTCATTAACGGCTGGAATATTAATGTATAATTTTGCCAATAATGGTTGTTAAATATAGATAAAACAGATATTTTACAGCTCCACTCCAATTTTACATAAATAATATCTTAAATGATGAAAATTATCTTCACAGTATTAAAGGACCCACAAATATTGATAATTTTTCTGACAAACAAATCTGGCAACCCAGTTAGCCTATATCGTGATTGCTTGAAAATTTACTGAAGATTCTCTATGTTAAATCACATTATAAGCATCTTTTGGTTTTGTAATTTGTTGTTGTAGGCTAGGCCTACTTGTTTTAGATATTTGAATTCCTACCATCAGTGAAGTGTCCAATTTCATTATATTATATAGCCTATAAATGAAAAAGTAAATTTTATTCTAATTCTACTAAAACCTCTGGCCACTGCGTTCTCCACTAGAGATCCCATTTATATGACATAGGCTTGATGATGCAATATATCATATGGTTGTACAATGTTTTGCCTATACATAAAAATGGCTAGAAATTACGAATCATTGGAGTTAAAAGCCTAGGCTAATAGTTTCTAAGCATTTGTATTATTGGTGTAGAGTATTTCTAGGAAGTAGACATGAGCTAGGCTAGCCAATCCTATTCTTTTTACTAACCTCAAATACAGGAAGGCATAATTTAAAATATGTATGCTAGTATATTCTCAATCTAATAATTACTTAATTAATTAACATTTTCCAATACTTTATACGTAAATATACTGTTTACGGTATTTTATTAGTTTTTAGTACAGGCCCGAGCTTAAGCCCCAAGTATCTTTTCCAGTTTTGTTATTTCCACTAACGCAGGCCTGAGCATGAGCATATAGCCTAAACTAAATTGTGCTAATCCTAGATAATAATGATCTATTACAATGTTTACATACTCATCTGCTTCGAACTCATCATCAGCCATTGTGTTTAATAAAGTATAACAAAACAAAAATAGATTGATGCAAATATAACAATAATGTAAACACTAATAAAAGGAAAGTCTGCTTCAAGCTTCAAGTCAAGTCAACCAAACAAACAAGACCTTCTTGATATTGCTTTACACAATCACTGAACCAGAAGGACCAGAACCACAGTAAACTATAATAAACGATTCACAGAACTGCTAACTGCTAAACTATGAAAAATTTTCTTTCTTAAAAATCATAATAATTCATATAAAAATAAGCATTTTAAATTTCCAAAGTTAAATTTATAGTAAATAATTGTTTGGAGTCTCATTTTTTCTGATTTTGTTGTGCACTTTTTGAATGTAAATAGTTAATTTATTTTATACCGTACTCAAATCTATACGTATACCTTGATTATCTATAGGTGAAATCAAGACACACCATATATATATGCTACGAGTCATTATAAATCATTACCGCACTCTTGGAAAGTTTTAACAAAACATTTTCATATTTAGTTTTAGAAATTGAAAATCATTTTGTCGTATAAAAACCGAACTAAAGGGGTAAAAAATCAGTATATCATAAGCCACCTATGCATTATTTTGTGAATGCTTTTGAAGCCCAAGTTCTAGTAGTGTCTACTTTTCACGACAGGATGCGCTGTTCTTGAAACTTTCTACAGTGACTAGATAGAGAATCAAGTCTCTATCAAGTCACTGTAGAAACTTTAAACTAGAATGAGCTACATCCGATCGATCTTAGGCCACGGCCACGCTAGGGGACCTGGCGACTTGATCGCTGGTAGGTGCCCAGTAGGTGCCACACTTATATTAAAGACCACTAAACTAAAAATACCGTTGCGTGGCGGCCAATAGGATGGGCGTGCAGCGTTGCCATATCTACTAGTCTCGAACACTCCTGGTATTTACCGCTCGAGGCTTGAGCGCACAGTTTACAGAATTATAAATGCGTTGAGTCAGTTAGAAGCGTGGGAAGAACGAGACAACGTCACACTAAGGCAATTGGAGCGTTCAAGGTCTCGGTGTACACAAGCCCGTCCCTCAACGGTATTCTTTCGTGGTCTTTACTGTAGCGACAGTCGCGGTAACGCAGTTGTTAAGATGACTAGTAGGCCTGCAAAATGGATAGCTCTGCCGGCTTTACCTCTTCCAATGAAAAAATATAACAACAAACGAAAGTTTCAATAAAAAACAAATATTTTTGAATCAAGTTTCTATTAAATAATGGATACTAATTAACTCATACACCGCCCTTGGCTCATACGAACCCGTCACCTATCAAATACGCCACCGTAAACTTTATTCATAACTTTTTATAGGCCTAATCATTAACCCTTTGGGGTCTGTAGGCCACTCATAGTGCCCACTGCCCATTACACGCTAGATATGGCACCATACTTACCCTGTTGTACACACTGATACGCTAGGCCACTTACAGAGCCCACTGGTGTGTTGCACATCAGGTATGCTGCCATCTTGAACAGCTGCAGCCATGGGTATTGTTGTTCCTAGCAACACATTTGACAAAGTGTGGTATACATTTTTAACCTGTAATTTTACATATTAAAGTAGGGGTTAGATAAACAAATGTTGTATATTATATTTGAAATAAGATGTATATTTTTTTAATTATAAAGTATAAAATATAAATAAAAAAACACTTGATTATACATCAGTTAAATGAGGCTACCTCATTTGTACTCTGCCAAAGTGTGGTATTTCTCGAAACAAATACCAGGATGAATACCCGGTTGGTTTGTACAAGTTGTGCATAACATTTGTTTTGTACTAAACATTTAATAACCATAAAAATCCATGATAATGCAGGCTCGAAAAGAACTGTTGTAGCGTGTACTGCAGCTAGACACTGGCCAGGAAATGCCTCTTGGAACCGAGTTCAGACCACGTGGTGTAGCTTGAATGACATTTGTAGTATAGTTGAATAAATGTTGGACAGAGTGCAGCACCTTCCAGGGAACTACATCATCATAGTGTTTTTTTACAGACATATTTATAACGTGGGCACAATGAGTGGCCTAGAGACCATTCAGGCATATCACTAGTGGGCACACTAAGTGGCCTAACATATCTGAGAGGCAGAAGCGGGGCGTAACCTCCAATACCTAACTAGAGAATGGGACTGGGCACTATGAGTGGCCTAGGAGACCTGGAGGGAATGTTGGGAGATTTCATACCAGTCCGCAAAGGGTTAAACGGTTTAAAACTTTGTATAGGAACTCCTTTTTTATATTTTGTTTATACAATATTGTTTATATTATGTAGTGTACATTTTATTAAAATCACTTAAATATTTTAAAAGAAATTCAGTTTCTACGGAAGACATGTAACGAACACTGTCAGATATTGAAAACGTGTGTTCAGTAAAAGTGAAACCCCATTTACTGTAAAAAATATTTACCAGATTTCAATAAAATTAATACTACTTAATATAAATAATATATGTATAATCATACTATACAAAAATAAAGTTCCTATAGTATGTACCGATTTTTAGACCGTTTAACGATTAGGCCTATAAAAATATACGAATAATATTTACGGTAAAACAAGTTTGACTGCCTCAAACACGTCTGTGAGTTATTGTGAAAATTTGGTGAGTTATTGTGCTCGCGCCTACAAAAAAACTGACAAAACAATTCATCAAATGACCTTACAGATCAGTGGCGCACCGAGGATTTGGTTTTGGGGGGGGGGGACTAAGCTCAGGTCAGAAGATATATATTTATATATATTGCAGCGGATAAACCTTATGCAATGCGTGAAAAATTGAGTTTTGTTGTAAAACTGCAAAAATCCAGATTTCATAGCAGAAGTTGAGGTACACCCTATACTTAACTAGATTAGAATACGACAAGTCCCGGCCAACTGTACTGTGTCAACAGAGATGGACTTTTGTCCTGGAACTTGTTTCAAGTTGCTAGAAAGACTTAGAAAAATTAGTTATTTTCATACAGGAATAAGGTGTTAAATAAAAGTATAAAATTGATGAATTATATGGGTAAATGTGAAACACGGGAGGTGGTAACATTGTTCATGGAAGTCACAATTTTGTAAAATAAAAAATGTTAAAGTTATAAAGAGTTAAAGTTATAGGAAATTCTCAAATTTCATCAAAATTAAATGAAAGAGATATTTTTGAAAAGCGTAAGAAAAATTGTATAAAAAATGTTAAATAACAAATTAAGGAATTTTTGGTATTTTAAAAGTTAGAGATAATTGTTAAAGTTTGAAGGTGAAAAAGCACCATAAAAAATGAAAAAGGGAAAATGAAAAAGTAAACAAGTTGTAAAGAAGTAAAAGTTTTATAAGATAAAAAGTTTATAAATTGTTAATTAATTAAAATAGTAGGTGAGAAAGTTCATACCTATATTTTGCTAAAAATAGAATGAAAAAGGTGGTAAAAATAATAACATAGTGTTAAGAAAGTAGTAAGGGTATAAAATTGTAAATACAATCGAAAGTATCAATTTTAAAGTTAAAATTCAAATGTAAATGGTAAATTTGGAAAATTTTGCAAGTCCCAAAAACAGAAGAAAAATCTTCGGACAGAATGGAAATTTTGGCTAGTATATCATAAAATAATAACCAACATAGAAGAAAAAAGAAAAAAGATTTTCCTTCAAAACCAGAAAAGTTTTCGCGAGGAAAAACCGCGGAATACGCGAGGCAGCGCCATAAGCGAACCAAACGTAGTACGACCATCACTCAAGTTTGAGAAGACAGGAAAATGTATCAGGAATACGATTACGAAAACCGCAAGTTCATAAAAGCAGTTAAAGGAAAACTACGAGGAAAATACGTAAGACAATAGGAGAAAATGTTAGGAGGGGAGAGATAGATAAGCGGATGGCAAGGCCTAACGAAGAAGTTAGTGGGGGTAGTACCAACCTAAAACTTAAAGAAATTAATACAAGTTGCATGGCGAGATGTCGAACAAGGGATAGAGGAATAAGAAAGGCAGTTGGTACTCGGAAGGCGGCAAAGGAGTCCATATAAGCGGAGTACAGCGGGAGCCGCGCACCTTTTAGCGTTCACCTTTTAGCTTTCATCTTTTGAGCTTTCATCATGAGATCGACGTTTTCATCATTGTATTATTAGATCAGTGAGTCATTAAATCATTAGATCGACGTTGTTAGACGGATCTGCGATGTTAAAGTAACGTACTTAGAAGCAGTGTTTTATAAAGACAGCAGTAAGATATGTGTAAATCAAACAGTGAACATTTTTATTACTTATAATATTATGCAATATAATATTTCAAAGAACAGTTCTCATTAAAATTTTATCAAACGTAAATACGAGTTAAATGAACAAAGACAGTGTAAAATCAGTTAGCATTACAGACAGTGAAAAAACGATTGAACAGTTTGAGTGAATTACGCTATAGTTAATTATATAGCCGGTGCGTCAAAAAACCTATAAATGACGTAGTCTACAAGAATCACAGGACTGATGTAATGACAATAACTGGAACAGCACATGGACTTTGAAGGACTACTGGAATAAGAAGCGGAAACCAAATCAGGGAAGGCGTTAGAAAACATCAGGGAAGGCGTTAGAAGACATCAGGGAAGGCGCTAGAAGACATCAGGGAAAGTCAAACCAGGCAAAAGCTGAGACCACGAGAGACGTTCAACCGCACCAACGATAACCGGACTTCAGGGAAGCTGTATTTCAATCAACATTCCTGGGAAAGAGTCCAGGGTCGCAGTAATAAAAGGTCTGTCAGAAAAGTTACGATATCCCTTATTAAAATATTGCCTGAGTTAAATTTAAATAATTATTGATACTGGGTTGAGATAAAAATTAGGTTTTTCAAAATATAAAATTATTAATCTTGTAAATTAAATATTTAAAATCATAATTAAATAATAAATATTAAAAAAGAAGGAATAATTAAGTATAAATGAATAATAAATGGTTCTACCTAAAAGAGTTAAAATTTATGTAAATAGTAAATTTAGTTTAAAATTTATGTTTTTGTAGTGGAAAGAACCACAGAGTATTTTGAGTTTTTATTGAATAAATTTTCTTTTGATTTCAATTAATATAAATAATTTACCTTGTTCAAGAAATTCCTATTATCTAAGTATCCTATATGATAAGTTGTTTTCAGTGTATGATCAATATCGAAGGGCGGAAACGCAAAGCTGGCATTTCCAACGAAATTTCACAAAGCACAAATAATTTAATTATTCTAGGTAAAGTTCCACTGTTCTCACTCCTCAGAGATTGTCAAATAAATATAATATTAATTACTGAGCTGAGCAAATTTAAAGTTAATAGTAACTTGAATAACTGGAAGGAATTTAATAAAATATTTTTATTTAAGGTGACTATAGGCATAGTTATCTTAACCAGAGTTATATCACCTAGGCTGTTAAAATTAATTTGCCTTAAACTTCCAGTAGGTGATATAATCTCTTTATTCTGTAACAAAGTAGGGAAATCCTACAGACAGATAATAGCGTCGGGGCTACATTGCAGAGTTGGCTCCCGAACGTCATTAATAAGGTCTGTCGGTGCAGAGTTGACTTCGCAACGTGGGGACAAAAGGAAAACAAACTTCCTCCCCCAGCGTCGTGCAACTTTTGCATCGTTACAGAGTTGGCGCCCAACGTGGGGCCAAAAGGAAAACAAACTTCCTCCCCCAGCGTCGTGCAACTATTGCATCGTTACAATATATTCAACAAATCCTAAACAGATGAAAGTTCTTTAACCTATCATAAAGTCTGAAACACTATATATTTTTTTAAAGTGAATGGTGATGGGCTTCAGTCAGACAATAGTGCAATATAAACATTCTTTGCGCAAGATCACCCCGCACTGACCTTGAGTGACAGTCTAGCCCCAGCATGCTGCCTTTTAAGGCCACGTTATACACGAGCCCTAACGTTAGTCGCGTTAACGTTAGTTAATTGGTTAAATGGAACTACTGTGGGCCATGTTATATGAACGCTGGCGAATTTAAGTTAACTGTTAAGCGTTGCCAACGCGGATTGACGCGGGCGCTATCAACGCCGAACAAAGTTATATGGAGCACAGCTACCAGAGAGGCCACAGTGGAATAACTACTAGAAAGTAGTTATTTTTACTTTCTCCCCCTATACCATAGTATATGGAGAAAGTATTGTATTCGTCAAAATTTTCGATTTTGAGTTTTTGGTGGAAATATACGTTTTGGGTCCCCCTGAACCTAAAAAAGTGGTTTTCGGAGTGATGTCTGTGTGTGTGTGTCTGTGTGGATGTTATCAGACCTAGAACCTAAACCAGTCGTCCGATTTTGATGAAATTTGGTATGGAGGTACTAATCTACGGTATCTCCAGGCGTTTTTTTCATTTTTGTAAATTTCTTATTTTTAAGGGTAATTTTCCCATAAAAACCCTTAAAATAACGGAAAAATCAACTTTTCTCAAAAACGGCTCTAACGATTTTGATTAAAATTTTATAGTTTATTAGGGACCTAAAGTACTATAAACTGTAAAATTTTAATCAAAATCGTTCTAACCATTTTTGAGAAAAGTTGGTTTTTCCGTTATTTTATGGATTTTTATGGGAAAACAACTTTAATACAAAATCACCTCTCCTACCCCACCCTACAAGTCACAGTGAATCTGTTTAATAATTTAAATATGTTTGTGAGAAAGTATGTGCCAGTTCCTGGTACCGTTTATGTATTTCAAAGTGATTATTGTGTACTTCAAAATGTACACGAGCGAGCCGAGTCGACACGGACGGAGTCAATTTTTTCACGCTCTGACATCATACCGGATCGGGTCGATTCGGCTCTGCTCCACGCAGGTTGGGTATAGATATAGCCACAGGTCACAATCAGAAAGAACATTCGATCTTTTCCACTGTTCGTCCATGATAATTTTGCAATTCATGGTAGTTGTGACAATAGCTGTTGTAGTGAGGTGGAATGCGGGCGCATCTTTCCAACACATGTCGGAACGGTGCGGGTCTGTTAGATTTATCCACTGCTACAGATTTCCGAGACGGACCGGGTCGGCTCCTCTAAGCTCAGCTCGTGTAAGTATAGCTGAAGCTTGATCTGCTTGATACATGATTTGAAAGCACTGGGTGTGTACTCCACCGTCTAGCCCTCCTGATACACAATTCCTCATATGTTTCTATTATTTGTAAAACATCTAGACAGAATGACCGAATGGTTTCCATTTTTGAGGTGAAGGACGCAACATTAACAAAGCTTCAAAAATGCTGTGTATAACACGGGACCTAAGTAACCAACGTCGCGCTTTCAACATCCCGTATAACTTGGGAATTTAACGCCCGGTTTTCAGCATTATCAACACGGCGCTAATCAACACTCGCATACCGTCAACTCATGAACCAGACTGCCGAGACTCAAACATCACTGTAAGAGATAATCATGATTGCGTAGGGTAAGAATCATATTTATTTCAAAAAGAACGATTATTTTTTCGTGATCACATCACGAAATGAATCATAAATAATGTAATTTTTAATTGAATATCGACTACATATTCAACGATCGATTAGTTTAAAATACAATCCACATTACTAAAAAGACCTTCTGGGGGGGGAACAGGTCCCGTTCGTCCACCCCCGTCGGTGCACCACTGTTACAGACATTCTAAAATAATTGAAAAACGTTTTTTCATAATTTCTTAGTCCTCACTCCTCAGTGACAGCACTAATGCACCTAAAATAGGCCTTTGAACGTTTAATGAATTTGATTCTATTTCTCCTTTTTTACTTTGCGAATTTAATAAGTATAAAATTGTGTAATAAAATAATAATAAAAACTTACCTTCTTTATTCTTCTCTTCATTTGGCAACTGCTCCCAAACCTCAATAACAAAATTGTAGCAACTTAAATCCACAATTTTGATTTGACATCCCTATTGCTGTAATCCTTTAAAGTTTGTATCCCAAAGAGGTCCACGTAAACTTATTTCATTGATAAAAATATCAGTGTCAAAGGGTATGGTTGTGAAAACACTGAACTAGCATCAAAGCGCACATAAAGCAGGTGGAGCAGAGAAGGGTGGGGGAGCGAAATGTAGCGACCTGTCGCCAAGCATGGCCGGTTCCATTATATAACATGGGAGCGCATTTGTCTCTATCATTCAATGCATTCCACTTTTTCCTTTGTCGCAGCAACCAGGTCGCCTAGCGTGGCCGTAGCCTTACCGTCACTAGATAGTAAATTGCCACTTTGACTTTGATTGATGTGACATTTTTGTAGTTTAAATTAAATCCGTAGATGTAGCCTATATTATAAATACAGTTGAGGAGGTAACATTCAAACTGTGTTTTGTCCGATTTTTTTGGGGGGGGGAATGAGTTATTGGCATATTGTTATTCCTCTATATGTCATTTACACTTAATTCTACATCACTTTTCAGTCAAAACAAGCTCTTTCTTATTTAAAACTGATATTGAAAATTGGTATTTGAATCAGAAAGTGTTTTGTCCACCTCTCAGTTTCAGATCAAACCATGCTTTGTCTGTTTGGCCAATGGGATTACACTTTTTGGTCATGTGACTACTTGTTTGTTTTCATTTGACTCATAACCCACTCTGTAGTTGTTTGGTGTATTACTTGCTGTGTATTGGTGTTGTTTTCAAGCGTTTTAATAATTCATAATTTATTAATTAATGAAATTATGAGTGATCCGGATGGAAGTGTGTTGGTTCGAGAAAGTAGTCTTGGTAGAAGAAAACGAATTTGTACTGGAGGGAAACGTAAGAAGGCAAAGGAAGCCAGATATGCTGAACCTAAAAAATCCCTTGTGTTTCATCCATGTGCACATAATACTGCTAAGTTTGCTTGTCACAAATTTAAGCCCAGAGAGTTTAAAATATTTAGTACCAACTTTTACAAATATCCTGACAAAATAAGACAAGACTCTATTGTTTCTACACTAGTACTAGTAAACACAAATGAAGTAAACCGACGAAGATCAAGACCAACTGCCTTGAACAAGTCTAAAAAACCTTGGACACAATAGATAGTTTCTCACAAGTCAAGCTCATTAGTTATTTACTACTATGATGCTGTATATGCTTACACTTATTCATTGCTACCTTAATATGGCATTATGTTTTTGGGAAGTTCTGTAAAAACTAACAAGGTTTTTATTAATGCAGAAAAGAATTGTTAAACTCAAGGCTTATGAATCTTGTAAGGCCGTTTTTATCTGGTCTAGGTAGAAGCACCCAAAAATAGTATACGGATGGCACCAAAATAAACAGCAGAGTTGTAGAATTAGTCTATGGTGCTAGGTGTATCCTATCTATGTATCCTTCCCATTGATTTTTCAGACGGAGGTTGTTACTATTAAACTATGGGCCCGTGAAATCCTTAAAAGAGGAATTAAGGGATCTAGGATTGATATCCTTTCTGATCAACAAGCTGCCTTATAAAGGTGTTGGAATCATTCTCATTTGAATCAAAGTTAGTTTAGACTGCTTCACAGTAGTGAATGAAATGACTAGTTAACGAGGTTACTCTTAAATGGATGCATGATAATGAGGCGGCTGTTCACCTTGCTAGAGTTGAAGCCAAAAAGCCCTTCATTGGCCCAGATCCTTTCTGTGAGAGACCGAGGACCTCCTAAAAAATGTTGGTGCAATATGGACGGAGAAAGGTTGGTTGAAATGACGCTCCTGGATTAGGCAAGCAAAAATGTTCATCTGCCTCTGTAAGTTGTAAGCTCAAAAGCTTCCATTGATGAGCTAAATAGGCAGATTGTATTTGTTCTCACTGGTCATTTCCAGGTCAAGTACCTCCTCACAAAAATTGAGCTTGTTTCAAAGGACTCTTGTTGATTCTGCTTCCTTGGGATTGAATCGGCTCAACACCTGGTGAGTGAGGCTCTCGAGTGCAGGAGATTCATGGTATTCGGAAGTGCGGCTGTTAGCCCAGAAGAGTTTTGTGGTGTTGATACCAAGACACTCCTTGGTTTTATATGTGGCCTGGGAAGGATCTAACATGATCACTAAAGGGAAAATCATACCACAATAGATCCTATTGAGTCACAGTGGTGGGGAGGCTAGACTCCTTTATCTATTACCACCCACGTATTACCACTGCCTTGAATATATTTGCTACCATTTACTTCGAAGTTCCCATAAGGCAAGCAATAAACACCACCAGTAGTTATTAAACAACAAATGTTTAAGCAACAAATTTTGGTAGTATTTAGATTTACAACAATTTTAATGTGATCAATACTGAATCTACTAAGGGAGTATGATTATTTTATTCTGCAAAATTATTTTGGTTTAATCTTATCAATAATTTGATGTACAAAAATTAGGTTTTAGATAATATTTAGGTGTACAATACCTTTGAATGGATTTTAAACTGTGCACAGGTAGCTGTACTTTTTTTTACTTATGACAGTATTTTCCACCCCTTGCGAAAATGGTACAGTTATCAAAAATGTTTCAGTCAAAATATTTTGGTAATTTTAGACGGACTAGAAGTTGTGTCTACTATGACATTAATGAACTTTTTACGTTGCAACATAACTTTTGCCACCCTTTGCAGTAAGGGTTGGTCATATCAAAAAATATTTTATACAAAAGTTTGGTACAGTAGAAGGATTAAAATAGCTTTGAATAGATTGATACGTGAATATTTTTGTTCTTTCACCCCTACATTTTTTTATCCCTAGTGATAATGGTTGCTGTTATCCAAAAACCTTTTGCACAAATGAGTCTTAGTAGGTATAAAATAACTTTAAATAGATGCAATATTTTTAATTCTAAGGAGTTAATCAGTTTTTCAGAAAACCCAGCCCATTAGTCCAATTTCGCCTACTCACGAACTCGACTAAAATTGTATTTATCTGTCCAGAAATTAATAATGTATGCAAAATTATGTCAGTTATCATGTCCATAATGGTTTTGGGGTCTCGGTACAATGAAACTAAAAACTAAATAGTCATTTTCAGGAAGTCAAACAACAGTACCGGTAATGACTGCAAAAGGGGTAATTTTCTAAATCGATAAAACTGATGTTTTCATAATAAGACTTTTTAGGTATGTTAATTAATTAAAACAGATCTAATTAATATCTTTTATGATAAATGTTGTAATAATAATTTCCAAGGAAATTAGGCCTATCATTACCATTTTGTTGTACAATATTTAGATGAACAAAACCAATTACAACCTATAATACAATTACTGTAATACATAAGTTTCTTTAAGGATTTAAAATGTTGTGTTAGTCAACCTAATAACACTTTAAAAATTGTTTTTTGAAACATTTAATGTTAGTTTATTTTAAAACTAGGGGAGACCCCTGCGTGCTCCGCACGCCAACCCCCAATGGTACCTTCTAAAAACATATGTTATGTTTTATTTATAATAAAGGTGTAGGGGTAGTATTAATAATAACCTCAAAATTAAGATGGTAAATATTGTTAAATGTTCAAACCAAATTATTTCTTATATTTTATAACAGCAGTTAATAATGGTTAAAAGAACCAGCAAGGCTCAGGTTTACACTTTAAAACCCTAACCTAAAAGGTGGAAATACAAAAATAATTGCTTCACATTTTGAAATCAGCTGTTAATGGAAATATTAAAAGCAGCTATGTTATATGTTATTTTATTCAATTGGTTGCTATGGTATTAAATGTAAATACATGTGTTGATTTATCATTCTAAACCTAACCTAAGATTTTTTCCGACTAAATTTACAAATATATTGAAATAAAAAAAGGTTTTTACCGAAATTAATTATAGCCTATGTTACTCAGGGATAGTGTAGCTTTTTATTAGTAAAACTATTTTTTCAATCGGTTCAGTAGAGCCAGAGATTACCCCCTACATACAAACAAACAAACAAACAAACAAACAAACTTTACCTCTTTATAATATTATTATTATTATTATTATTAGTATATTAGTATAGATATAGATAAGTTGTAAACAAAGACCTTCATTACTATGACAACAAAAGTATTATTATGTACCTACTAATATAGCAAAATTTGTGGTAAAAAATTAACTAAAACTGGACATCCATTTTCAGCAGTTACCAATCACAGAGACAACATGAAGGACATGATTTATAGTTACTTATTATGTCTATCACTTTTCACAGTGATTTTGGTAATACTATTTCATGGTGTTTTACAAATATTACACGACATTGAGAACTCATCAGACTTGAACAAACTGTCAAAAAAATATGAATACGATTACTATTTACAACTTGAAAATTCATGTATGTAATTAATGAGATGAGGTACAGCCTTTAAACTAGTCTCACATGTTTTTCTTTAATTATCTGTGAACAGGCAATAATAAAGATTACATAATACCAGCTTGAAAAAGAGTTTGATTTTGATTGTACCGTATACATACTTATTATTTTTTAATAATTTCTGAAAATGAAACAAATACAGTACAGAGACATAATATTACAACTAATGCACGTTTTGATTAAGGAAATCTAATTATTTACTGTGAAGCCAAAATAGCAGCTAATGTTAAATGGATTACAACTCTAAAAATAAGTGTAAAACTGTGTGGGCTGTGATGAAAAAAAGTCTGTTTGTAATAAGCCTTAATCAGTAATTCCAGTAACAGTTGAAACTTTAAATAATTTCTTTGTAAATAAGTCCAATTACATAAAACATTTTCTGTAGACAAAACATAAGGTACAATACATTTAGATTTATTAAATAACTAGCTGACCCGTGCGAATATTTCGCAAGTTCGGAGTAGGCCTACATTTACCTGATTTAACACGTTGATTTAATTCAGTTAATTAAGTTTATTTATTTACATTGGTTTATAAATAACAGTTTCACTATACAATCTTACAGTGTAAACAATCTAACTAACAGCTGTCATGCTAGTTAAACAGATGGTTAGTAGATGGCGCCTTTCATTAGGAACATACAGAGTATAATATAAAAGTTTTTTAAATCAATTTTTGTTATTAAAACATGAATTTTAAGCTGTTTGTCTATTTTTCCCGTGTAGTGGTTAAGGAAAGCTTTAAAATGATGCCTCATTCATGTAATTTGATGATGTATTAAGGAAGTTATGGCGTACCGACAAAAAAATAGTCTTAAGAAATAATATATGCGATTTTGAAATACCTTACAGTATTATTGTAGGCAGTTTTAAGTGGAAATATGTGAATTCTGAAACTAAATTTGGGGGAGAGAATTTTATTTATGGGCCCCTCTGCAATATGAATGCCGGACCCAATACATACATATCGACTGGGTTTTGCCACCCAGGACGTTTTTCAGTTTTTTTAGTATAAACAAAATACTAATTACTTTACTATTTAATAACTTACATACAAGGCAAATTGCTTATATTTTTCCTTTAAATTTATTATACTATTGTAAAATTCAAATTACATTATTTTTTCCTGTCCTATTCACCTTTTTACTTTCTCCACCCTATACGTCTTATATGGAGAAAGTATTGTTTTCGTCCAAATTTTTGAATTTGAATTTTTAGTGGAATTATCTGTTTTGGTGCTCCCTGAACCCCAAAAAATTGTTTAGTGGAATTATCTGTGTTGGTGCTCCCTGAACCCAAAAATATATTTAGTGGAATGTTTTGTTTTGGTGCTCCCTGAACCCAAAAAAGCTGGAAACCATACCAACAGTCCGATTTTGATGAAATTTGGTCAGGTTGACAAACACGTGATTTATGATCTAAACTAGCAAGGTACGACATAGGAAAGTTCCACTAAGCGAAGCTTTTGATCAGGAAAACCCATAGAATTCTCTTTCACCAGCTAGAAAATGATTTTAAAGCTAGCAGTGGTTGGAGAGGATCAAGGAAAGGAACTTACTTTCTTTTTTTTTTTTTTAATAACGTCTGTGGAAAAGTGGACAAACGAGCAACAGATGACTCCTGTTAATGTTGATGTAACGGGTTTGTTTTTTTAAATGCATGCCTAACAAGACATTGATTTTCAATGGTGAATGATGCAGTGGGGCAAAGAAAACAAAGAAAAAATAATGCTGTTAGTCGAGACTAACATGGATGGCTCTTAAAAACGGCCTTTGCTTATAATTGGGAAGTCTTCCAATCCTCAAAAACATAAAAACTAAACCAAGGGCATCCCATACCCAGGGGCAGAGGCATGGACTCCTTAATCTCCATACCCCGGTCTAGCCCCCCCTCTAGAAAATATAATATGGGCCCCCATGTGTGAAGTAGGTATCGTACAAGTTTGTATGGTCAGTTACAGTAGTACAGCTCCTGCCAATGTATAAACATATCATTCAAATTACTGTGTTATATATGTGACAGTTATTGTTTCCACTAGCTACTTACCTCCTTCATCCAACAGAATACAGAATCAGCTGCTCGCTAGGTGCTTGTACTGTTTGAACAGAAACCTTGTTATCCAGTAGATTATGAAAAATTATCCATGTTCGATTGAATTTTAAACTCAAATATATCAGAAAGGTGGTCTTCTCAAGGAAATGATCTTGGCTAATGATGAACATGAGCCTAAAACACAACAACTTGTTGCCAAGTAAGTACAGCTACAAATTGTTTTTGTTTCATGTGAGAAAGAATGCCAAATCTACTGGCAGGTCAAATATGTGCACTATATTTTGTATAGAAATCTCAAAGCTGCGCTTATTGCCTAGGTACCATTGGCATAACCAAACCTTTTGGGACAATTTACTTTCTTGGCTAAAATTACCAACGCTTTCTTTCTACCTTTTAATTTCACAACCCTACAAATTACTCAAAACTCAAATTGCAAATAGCCTATAGTACTGAAAGCCAATGTTTAACAACATCGTTAAATGCCCAGACAGTATAAATACAAGTTTAGAAGTACTCGTAAAAATATTTTATTTCTTTTAATTTTTATACACTTTCTAGTACAATATTATAATGGTAACTTAAGTACTGAGTATACAACCTATTAATATAATGAACATATATTTTGTTTCAATATAACAATACACAGGTGCAGAGGGCAATGGTATAGCTGAAATAATTTCGATTTGCAGAGTTGAAGAGTGTAACAAGATATTCAGTTAGTACAATACAAAGCCTATTTACCAGTAAAATCTTACATACACAGTATTCTTGCAACCACCCTGCATGATGGCGCAGCCGACGAAGCTAATTAGAAGCTAGAGTTTAATAGTTCCTATAATTTTGACAACGTATTTAAATAGTACTTGAAAAGACTGCAGAGTTACTTGTTTAGTAATTAAAACTTTTATTTTTAGAGCAGAGTTAAAATAAAATGTTAATCTGAGGTTATACAGTTCAAGTAACAAAACAAACACTGCAGTGAATAACATTTTTGCATTAACATTACGTGAAGGCTCCTGCTTGCTTTGCTCACCAGCCCCTCGGCGACTCACGACTTTACGCTCACTCCCCATCTACATTAGCGGCAAAACAAATGCCAACAGATTATTGGATATTCCGACAGAGGCACTAGGTGGGGGCAGCAATACCTGGGTCCTGCCATAGTTTTTGCATGAATGACATAAGTTTTTTTTATATAATAAAGAGATAATTTTATTTATATTATACATATAGTATTGTGTTACACGATTGTTCAGTATTTTGACAATTCTTATTTCCGATATAAATTTTAAAATAATAGTACGAAATTATTGCAATCACTATAAAGAAAATATAATTATTGTAATAAATTACATACTGTAGCCTAACCTACCCTGCCCTCACACTGACGAAAACAAAAAAAAATTTGTGATTAATCGACAAAATAAACTGACCTTAAGTGAACTGTTTTTACCATGTTTTTTTTACTGGGCGTCTGAGCCTGATAGTTGCAACATACTATAATACAATACATTGATTTTATTTAATAATCTGAAATTAAATAACAAGAGTATAACCAGACATATAACTTCAAATAATAAAGTATTTAAATAAACAAATTTCCTACTCATTTTACAATACTTTCAGTATAGTAATTTACAGAGAGATACTCCTCTGCTTTTGTTCACTAAATATAAAATTTATGAAAATAGTATTCCTTTGGCTTAAACAGTAGTTATATACAATTTCATAAACATAATTCTGAAACGAAATGAAAACCATTTTTTTTTTTTTGCTTCAAGGAGAAACCCAATTTTAGTCATCAATCATAAATATGTGAACACTTACTAACATAAATACATTTATTTAGTGAAATAATACATTCTCTGTTTCAAGTTATCATTTTTTTTTTATTAATGATGGATGTTCAATTTTATTATTAGTTATTATTTGGATATTTGCCATCATTTGTGTGTTAAAAAATCAATACACAAAGTTTCGGGAATATAAATCAACTCCTGTTATCAAGTGACTAAGGGAACATATACCTAGAGATCTAGGCCTATGTAAAGAAAACAAGTACAGCTAAAATATACCACTAACCTACATCTACATAGTACATCTCAGAGCTGAAACTGAGAAGTCAAAAAAACACAAGCACAAGTGGTTTGCCTTCACTTGCTTTTGTGTTTGTGCTTTTCTGTATTTATATTATTGTTTTTTTGTCTTCTCAGTTTCAGCTCTCATGTGTACTATGTAGATGATTAAGGTTAGTGGTATATTTTAACTTTACTTGTTTTCTTTACATAGACCTAGATCTCTAGGTTTATGTTCCCTTAGTTGTTAGTAACTTGATAACGGGAGTTTCTTTATATTCCCGAAATGTCATGTATTGATTTTTTAACACACAAATGATGGCAAATGTCCAAATAACTAATAATAAAATTAATAATATATGTTTGATTTATTACATAATAACTGTATTGTATTCTTAAGAATATTATCAAAATAAATCTCTACTTAAATCACAGTAGGCAACTAGTTATGACTAGAAAAAATATTGAGGAATTAAGTACAATATTAATAAATATATTATATAAGGTAACTTATGGTTTCGTCAAAGAACATAATAAAAGCAACAAAACATAAAAATTTCAGAAAATATGAACACCAAATAAATATAAAGTAGAATAAATAAATAAAATAAAAATATTTTCCCCAAGAGTAATGAAAGGAATAAGTAGTTGTAAATACATATTTTTTAAATGAACAAAATTACATTGTACAATATAATACAACTATAAACAAAACATAAAATTCTGTACATTATAAAATGGTAGTGTTAAACATATAACTTACTAAACAAATAACTAAATATACAGATAATATTGGTAGATCTTGACTGGTTTTATAAATTACATTACATAGAATACTATATAATATAATCTGTTATTCTGAGAATTAATTGTGCCTCAGATACATTTGTTAACTTTATCTTCATGCCTATATAAGTAGTTTCATCCGCACATTATAATCAAAGACTCTGTTGAATGAAAATCAAGCAAAACATTTTAGCATTTAGTATTAGCTCTAGCTTTCGCTTTTAAGTAAAAGGCTTTAGACTTAGAACTTGCACAAAGTGATGTGAATAACCTTGAGCTACTTGCTGCAAAAGCTGGAAAATTGTAGCAAAAAGTAAAAAAAAACTATCATATTGAAGTAATACAAATTTAAAAAGTTGTAATTTAAGGTTAGTTAAAATCATAGTTAAATTTTACAAAGTGTTGGCACTGTGCAATGAATGAATGATCTTAAAGTGGATGGTGAGGCTAGCAAAACAGTGGAAATGTCGTACCAAAACGTCTTAAGTGCAATTTGCCAAAGTGTATATACTCCTTAAAGGGTTAAGAACCCACAGAGATAAAAGCAAAAAAAAAAAAGAAGACAAATCATGTGAACAAGATGGCAACAAATCCTTACTGATGATTTATTCAACTATTATAACAGCTTAATGAACACACCTGTGCTTACATGATGTTTGATACATTGCACTATCTTGTTGAAAGAAATATTACTCACATTCATCATTAGTTAATAATTAGAATTCAGAGAATATTTTGATGTACAGTAGAATCCCTCTAATCCGTCACCTTTGAGACTGGTGGTCGGAACGCAAAAAAGGTCGGATTATCAGAAAATACAGAAAATTATCGGCTGAAACAAACCGGTTGCCATGACTGGTTTTCCAACGATCAACGTTTCACTCCTGACATATTGAAAAAAACACAACTGTACACAATTTAAAATAAATACCCTGTAGCGAATACAGAAGAACACTGTCGTAAAACCAATGAACAGTAACCACTAAAAACTGCACAGCACAGTACAAAAACAAGCACAATACGATACGAGAGATGACGGAGCACTAAGTGTAGGTTTATACCATTTGTTTCTTTTTTCCTTCCATTGCGATAAGATTCCGTTTTCTTCTAAAAACGGAAGGGAAAGGATAGGTTGTTCGAACTATCCGTTTTGTCAGCCCGCAATATGTCCATTAGTACCGCATTCCCTTGAAAAAGATCGAGAAAAACATAAAATTCCTTCAAGATAAAGAAAACCGAGGATAAAAACGGATGAACACAACCGGCAGGTGGGAACAGCACTACTACTGCCTAGCAGTTGTATCTAATCCTTCCTTCTTTCTGACGGCTGGTATCCGTTTCACTAGACGCTTGTTGCGGTAGTTTCCTTCCCACAAAATGGATGAAAAACGTTAAGGAAACAAAACCGGACACCTACAGTTTCATTGGGATTAATGTGTTGTCAATGACCATTACCCAAAACGCAACGGAAGGGAAAAACGGATGGTGTAAACCTACACTGAAGCGGACCAAGTAATCAGCAAGTAAACAACAATGGCGCGACGGGATATAAGTCATCAATTTCGACTCGATTGCGGTCGAATCAACCGGAGCGGCGGACCAGCCGAGGACGGATGAGAGGGATTCTACAGTATATTTGATTATTAACTATATGACGTATAGGACCTACAATACAATTTCGAGAAACTGTACACAATATACAGGATCTTTTTGCTATGTACGAGATTTGCATGCCCCTCGTGAAGATTTTTTAAGGACTAATTTCAAGTATTTTGCAAAATTTATATAACCATGCTTTAGCACTCATGAAATACCGTGTTAGATGTAATTTACAATCTAGCAAAGCAACCGTAGTTTAAACGTTAGGCCTTGTCTGGCTCCTTAAGTTCTTGTATTCATGTTATGGCTTTAATTATAACAAATTATGATGTGTCAATGCCTTTCTATTGTAACTATGCTATATACGTCAATTGGGTTTTTTACTTAAAAATTATAGTAAAGTGTTGCAAAAATTGTAGAAAGCCGATGAACAGATAACCAGTCTCAGCTTTAAAGCTAGTCAACAACTAATTGCTTCACTTCCACCCTCTTACCACAAAAGTCTGGATATGTTCATTAAGTAATACGTTTAAGGTTCAAGCAAATATAATTGTGAAGAATATTTCTGTTAGAATAATTTTCTAACATTCTTCCAAGAATTTGCAATTGAATGTCGTGACAGCCTCTGTATGTTTCCTCTTTGTGCTACAATGGATGAGTGACAGTTTAACAAATGAGGTGAGCTACACCAAGGCATAAAAGGTGACTATTATTATATAAGTTCTTAACTAATAAATAAACAACAAATCTTAAGGGTAAATTTAAAATCATGAAACATGTTCTTTGATAGTTTTAAATGTTAGAGTATATGTTTCTACATGAAACAGTTTTCCAAGAGCTTGCATCCATCTACATAACTGCACAACAAACCGTGGTAAACAACCTGAAAATCAAAGGTTTGTGATTAGTTTGAGTTATTAATAAACTTTACTAATTTTTCAGTTAGTTAAAAACTCAGTCAAGCTTCACAACTCAAACGGTTTCTCTACAATTCTTTCATTATTTAAATTAAAAGTTTTTCAAATATTTAAACCGAGTTTTTACTTTATCAAAGCAATTTATATTTTATTACAGTTAATAGATACTGTGCTTCCAGAGACTAAAATAATCTGTAGTGGAAAGTACAGAACTCATTCAAGCTATTATTGCTTGAAAATCAACTTGTTACCTCCCAATACACATAGATCCATGGTCACCCGGAAAGAAATGGGGCAACAACCTTCACAAGGCCGCCATATAATAAAGTTGATTTCTATTAAAATGAGTAGGGAGTCGAAGAGAATAGCATAATCAACCTAGAGAGAAACAACCTTCACTAATTGGTCTTGGTTAAAGTTGATTTCCACAAAAAGTGCATTAACCATTAATTATAATACACCAAGCAGGAATGTAGGGAAAAGAGAAAGAGTAACTTGTGTTTTTGTTGTATGTTATATATTTATATTATATTTCCATAAGACACAAAAATAGGACATGATTAGATTTTCTTCAAAAAAACTTTTTCTGACAAAGCGGAAATGAAGAGAACGTATCTTCAGCAATTGCCGAGATGTAATGCAGCCACTGGGGCAGGCTCACAAGAAGTTTTTTAATTCATTTGTACAAGTTACTTTAATGAATTATTTTGTCTTATCCCAAAAGAATTTGTGATTTTTGTTAATTATCAACTAGGAATATCTACTCGTTCCTCTTAAGTTATTTTATTCTAATATTTAAAGGTAATTTTGTCTCACCAACATACTATTTTATATAAATAATGGCAAATGTATGAAAAACAAATTCAACATCGTTACTAAATAACTTCAAACAGACTATGATGCAGTAAACACTTGAAGTATATTATCACTTTTATTTGAAAAAACTTTATACAGGAACATAAACAAAACTTATTTTTATATAAACGGTGTAGCTTCAAAAAAATATAAAATTTAATTTAAATTCAGGTAGGCATTTAAAAATACAACCAATGAATTCCAAAAATAGTAAATGCCAAATATAAATTATTTCTATGATAATGGTTTTTTCCCCGCCTTTGACATACCATGACACTCATCTAAAGAGATAAAGCTATTTAGAAAAAGCAGGAAGGAAACTGATTGAGTTAATTTGAGAAGATGCGTAAAGGAGGTTGTAAAATATTTATTTGGGATAAGCGCCAAGATTTTTGTCGACGGTCCTGACACCATGTGAACTGAATCCATGCCAAATATTACTTCATTGTGTTGGTAATGAAAGTTTGATTATGCTTTATCATATTGCAGTTCTTCTACATATCTAGTAGAGTCTGCCTAACTTGAATTTGGCAGTGAGTTAGTGGGGAGAGAGATGCGCACTAGCTCAATATTCTTCCTGCCAATCCCCTCTGCTCATGCTCCCCCTTTCCAATATTTCATTTTAGTTAGAACATACATCACTCTAGAGGGGATAGCTCTGTTCCCCTACTGGTAAACTCAACTTTGATTGACTTTAGTTGGTCATTAAATTATATTTATTAACCTTTTTTTGCTTATATACAAGGGGATTCAGACCTATGCGGCAATCTCTCGGAAGCTCATTCTATAGCTAAAAATAAGAAAAAACGTTCATTTAAACATATGCCCCAAAACGGTTAGTTTTCCAGATATCTGTTATTTTGATTTTTGCACAAAATAATTCATATCTAGAGAAATGTTTGACTGATTGGGTTCAAACTTGGCATGAAGTTTGTGACGGTACATCTTTTACCGGTGATTTTTTTTAAAACAAAGGCCAAGTACGAGGGAAACCGAAATTTCCCGGCCTATACGTTTGATGCGAGAGTGTAAGGAATTTCCCAGCGGTGCGGGAGAAAGGGAAAATACCCACTCCTAGGGCATACCCAGACGACGTACCGAGCTAAGGAGGTCGCGGCAACCAGAATACAGGTCTGTCTCTCAACGACTATTGTACAGGTAAGACCTTCTCTAGGCTAAGCACACGGTGCGATACACCTTATAATAATTTACTATTCTAAACACTTAGAATATTTTTCATTGTGTTACACTACTTTGGGTTCAGTAGAAGGGGCTTCATAGCCTCGACTGCGCCCAAATAAAGGCGATAAACAAACAAACAAACAAACACTACTTGCCGATACTTGCACACTTTGGCTTGAGTGTGGCGATATACCTAGTTATTATTACAGTACTAACTATTTATAAGGCACGGCCTCTATTGGTATATATTTTAGCTACGTTTACGAAATAGATTACTACACAAGTAATTAAATATTTTAAATTAAAATTCTTTAAATTAAAAATATTTTAGATAAATAAAATAATTTTTTTTTTAAACCGACGCTAAACTTGGCCTATCTTGAACTGCATTCAAAAGACGGTTCGTAGGCCTAAACCGAATATTTGTATAGATTGATTCCACACCTAACTTACCATGAACTGAATTCGAAACACGGTCCGTAAGCCTGCATCAAACTTTCTACTTAAATATTTTTCTAAACTGACACTAAACTTAGCCTACCTTGCATTCGAAAGACGGTTCGTAAGCCTAAACCAAATATTTTATAGATTGATTCGAAACCTAGCATACCTAACTGAATTCGAAAGACGGTTAGTAAGCTTGCATCAAACTTTCTATTTAAATATTTTTTTAAACCGACACTAAACTTAGTATATTTAGAACTGCATTCGAAAGAGGGTTCATAGGCCTAAACCAAATACTTTGTAGATTGATTTGAAACCTAGCTTACCTTGAATTGAATTCGAAAGACGGTTTGTAAGCCAGCATCGAACATTCTATTTAAATATTTTTCTAAACCGACACTAAACTTAGCGTAACTTGAACTGCATTCGAAAGACGGTTCGTAGGCCTAATCCGAATATTTTTATACATCGATTCGAAACCAAGCTTACCTTGAACTGAATTCAAAATACGTTCGTAAGCCTGCATCGAACGTTCTATTCAAATATTTTTCTAAACCAACACTAGATTCATCCTACCTTGAACTGCATTCGAAAGACGGTTCGTAGGCCCCCCAAACTAAATAGTTCCAAGTAGATATTTCTAAAATTAAATAGTTTCTGTCAAGCCGAACCATCGATATTCTATTATTATAGATATCCTATAAGACCCGGTAAGCTCAACCCTCACCAGCTGCGACGTTTAGGGAAAACAACACCAAAATAGGCGATGATGAAAATAAGTCTGTATTAGTCCTTGTCGACTAAATACAACTAACTGAGCCTTACACCAACACTCACACACGCACTCTCTACATACCTACCACAAAACCATCTACTTAGACACCGTTATTAAATCACTTAGACCCCTGGAACGATCCCAGCTAAGCTGCAACTATTCTGGTTCCGTTATCATATAAATTTTGACTGGCTGTATCGCCCCGAATCGAATTATTGTATCGACTACCGGATTGATCATCACAAATTTAACCTAACAATGATCTATCTCAAGAAAAATAAGTGATTAAATCCAATCTTGCGTTTCAAAATGGTGGCTGTTTGAAAATTTGAAACCTAAATTACTCAAAAACCTTACATTTTAACAAAAAATGTCAAGACACTTTGTTTGCAGCCCTTTTGATTCCCTATCGAATGGTCTCGTCTCACAATCGAAACAATCGGATGAAGGATAATAGTTAAGTTATGTGTAATAGTTGATTTGTTCAATCCGGCAACCTATACCAACACAGCAAACACAACAATATTGTATGTACATGAATATGCTGTTATTATCTTTAACTTAGCTATAAAGCCTCGGCTACGATACGAGCGGTGAGCGGCTGGCGGTGGGCGGCGAGCGTTACTAGCAAATTGCCTGAGCGGCAGACGTGGCTACGATACAAGCGGCAACATTCCCACAGTCAACGAGATGACGTCACACGAGGAACTAGGGCTGCCGGAAATATTTAGTGAGAGACCAGTATTTATAGGAAAATCACAATATAGGACTATATCTTTAACCGTAGACTTAAGTGATATTTACTTTTGTCCAGAAATTCAGGTGTAACCCTGGTAGAGAGTATTTTAAAAATATATACTTCCTGTGAAAATAACAATGTTAAACAGTCCCACAACAAAAAGTTTAAATCCTTTATGAGGTTTAAAAAATAAATAACAGAATTCCAAATTCCAAAATTATAACCGCACAATTTAGAATCTTTTTTGTTTACCGTCGGATTTTCTTGAAACTTGGACTTTAACATAAATTCAGGTATAACCCGGGAAGGGAGTAATTTTAAAATATATGCTTCCTGTGAAAATAACAATGGTAAGTAGTCCCATAACAGATAGTTTTAATCCATTGGTGTTGTTTAATCCATAATTCATGGTGTTTAAAGAATAAATAAACTCTTGAACCGAATACAAAATTCCGAAAGTATACTCACAAAAATTAGCATCTTTTTTGTTTACAGTCGGATTTTCTTGAAATTTTGTATATAAGTGGTCGTTAGTGTGCCATGAACGTATACGTATCAAAAATACTTAATTTTGCCTTTTTAACCGATGTCATATGTTTGTTGAAAGTAAAGAAACCCATGAGCGTCGGGCGGCAGTCGGAAAATTATCTAACTGATTTGATCCTGAGCGGCGAGCGTTAGCCAACGCACATCCGCCGCTTGTATCGTAGCCAGCCAACCGTGTTTAACAAGGAATCTCCATCAGTTAGATAATTTTCGTGCGCTGCTTGCACCTGCTACTGCCGCCCACCGCTCACCGCTCGTATCGTAGCCGAGGCTTTATACTTCATTTGATTGTTTTGACAGTTACACCATCCGATAAGGAATCAAAAGGGCTATCATTTTGAAACGCATGATTGGATTTAATCGCTTAATTTTCTTGAGATATATCATTGTTAGGTATATCATAGTCATGCGAAGTTTGAACTCAATCAGTCAAACATTTCTCTAGATATGAATTATTTTGTACAAAAAAAAACAAAATGGCAGATATCTGGAAAACAAAGAGTTTTTTTTAGCCTATGTTTATATGAACTTTTTTTCTTATTTTTAGCTATAGAATGAGCTTCCGAGAGATTGCCGCATAGCACTGAATCAACCTGTAGAAGTTATATTTTTATAGGTATTTAGCATACTTCATAAGTATAAGAACATGGTGTCAAAAACTAAACAAATAGTTTCATTTGTTTTTCCTTTTAATCAAGATATACAATTTCTTTTTTTCATTTTAAATCCAATTTTATAAATAGGCTCTTTTTATGTCGCTATTTAAGAAACATGTAACCAAACTTCTCTGAACTGTACTTCCTCAAATAAAATAACATATTACACTTTATATTTTTTGCTGAACTTCGGTTTTGTTTTTTTGTTTCCAGCTTTCCAGGTCTGTGGCAGTAAAGGTTGACAGTCACTAGAAACTGTCAGCTTTCCCCAGGGCATGTTAACTAATATTAGTGTAAAATTGGACTATTGGACGGTAAGTTCAACAAGTTTACTTAATAAACAATAGTCGGTATGACGAACATAAACAATAATAATATTAGTAGGTAGTAACTGATTTTTCAACTTTTACTGAAAACATCGGTACACTTAACTCCTCCTTAAAAGAAGTCAACCTTGACTAAGATTTTTAACATTCCCTGTAAAAAACAATTATTTAAAATAAACAAAACACCTACTTTTATCTGAATTTTTCCCATTGTTGCCAATATTCTTTTGTCTGCATTTCTGACAGTCTCGATACTGTTCTATCAAAAGCAAAAATTTCTTCATCTCCAGTAAAGAGATTTGAAACTGCATTTTCCTAAAAGAAAAGCGAAAAAATTAAGATCATAACACTAAAAACAGGTACCATGTTTAATATACATTTAAAACAATATTATGTATTACTTTAAGATTTTGTTATCAAGCAAAGCATTCAAAAAATCTTTTTTGGTCAACAATTTTAAAAACCGACCAGAATAAATTTATGTTCATACTAGATAGGCTGACCTACGAAAGGGAAGATAAGCGAAAGTTCAAGAGAAAGTTGATAATATTGAGTCAGTCTGCTGTTTGTACTGGCTGTATAGCCCTGGATATTTCATGGAACTGTACTAGCCCTAATTCACAGTTTGTTACACTAACAGTTCCAACTACCTACCCTTTTCACGCCAATAGGCCAGGCTAACTTGTCCGTACTGTATCAACAATCTCTTTACCAAAACTAAGTAAATCAAAGAACGCAACAAATTTAGCTATTATGAAAAGAGTTTTCATTTTCTTATATTTGAGGGTCATTTAATAAGTAAAGGGACAAATAGTTGTAAAGTTAAAACAATTTATTTAATCTGGATGTACAATTCTTTAACTTTTCAACCTATTCTCTAGCAACAGGTATCCCATCTGTGATGGGCCTTTTTATGCTTACTCCAAGGAAATTTGTAACTTGTTGTCAGAGCCAATATAGGCAATTTTTGTTGACCTCATCGCTACCACATTGTGCTTCCTACAGTAGACCAAACAAGTGGAAACCAAATGGAGGGAATCAAATTAGGGCTATAAGGAGGGTAAAGTATACCAAGCCACCTTATTGATGGTTTTGCATTTTAACTGGGATATCTATGGAAGGTCGTTATTACAAAGTAAAATGGCACTTTTGTGCAGAAATGCTGCATCACTAACATCTTTAGTTTGTTGATAAGCAAGCCTGAGTGGGATGTACGGTTTAATAGTTGTCGATCATAAATGAATGTGCGTTTCAAGTAAGCACTGGAATTAAAACCTCTGCTGAATGCCCAGAACAGTGCTTATCTGTTACTAAAGTTTGACCACTTTAAACTAATCTAATCATTGTAAGCATTGCTGAAGTTTATACAAAATTTCCTTCTTGTTTGGTTATACAAGAGAAAATGTTAAAATGGTTTCAATTGTAGAAATCAACACAATCACTGCACGTTGTTTAATTAAAGAGCTCTTAGCATCGTTAAATGAGAAATTAAGGTTAAAAAAGAACAGTTGTTCTTTACAGGGATGCCAACTTGCAATTCTGAAACTATTACATTTCTCCTAGTAACTGTTTTTCATATACTACTATTTGTTCCTAATTGTTTAATGACGCTTGTATTTCATATAAAATGACAATATGTTTCTTAGCTAGGGTTTTTGGCTGGTGTAGTGATGACACTCTTGCCTGAGAAACAAGAGTATCAAGTTCCGTCACCACAAATTGCCTAATTATTTCCCAACAATGATAGGTGAAGATAGGTAAGGATACATTTCTTTTTCAGAAAGATAATGTTTGATTTTTTACTTTGAACACTAAATACTTTTTTTAGACTATATAAGGCAACAAAATTAAGCAAAGTAGTTGAACTACAATACCTGAAATAATAAACTAAATAGCATTAAAACTTAAAAGTAAAACATACACTTTAAACATTGCTTTGGGCAGTACGCAACGGAAACAATTAAATGTACGATATACCATTTACGGAAACTTACTTTAACTATTTATATTGATATAAATAACTTCTATTAGATATTTTTATCCAACTACAGGAAAACCAAAAGGAAAGGTTATGAAGTTATCTGTACAAGACATCTGTAAAAATATATTCACTTTTATTTTTTTACACTAAACACATTTGTAATAAAACTGGACGTTTTAAAAACTACAAGCCTAGTATTTACATTATTTAAACTTTATGACTTAAAAGTCGGACATCCAAAATTAAAAAGTTGAGGCTAGGTTAGTTACCATCATTTATTTCCACATGCTTGTTTTCAATATACCTGCATGGGATAATACTTATTGCAATAAACAAGGCTGTTTGAGCAAATAACTGCACATTTTCTAAATAGCCTAAAATTGTATGGGCTCATTACAATAACAGTAAAAATATCAGGCTGATTAGAAATGCTACATAATTTTCCAATTAGCCAGGTGCATTGCAAAATGACGGTGCAATTTACCATAAGCCTAATTTTTCACTTAGCCTATTACATATATATAGTAATAACAACAAAAGCTAATGAATTTCTTTATTATTCTGGCAATCATACATTATGGAAGTCTTTGCTATAATTTGTTAAGCAAAGTGAGTTTAAAAAAGATACATGACAAGAGACAAATTTACAAGACACAGTACGCATATTTTCAGTACTTTAGAAGGATCAACATTTAACAGGAAACTAAGTCACCAGCATTTTGTAAACAAATAGCAACGAAAGCAGAGTTGAACGTTTGACACCAAATACTGAAATGTCTATCAAACCTGTATAATGATCTCTTTATCTTTCATTTCTTTTCTTAAAGTCCACGTTGTGGAGCCAATTTATAATAATTTATTCTCTTAATAATTTCCCACTAGTTGGGCGTCAAAATGTAATAATCCTTATTAAATTTATTCTATCATATTCTACTGGATCTAAATTACAATAAAATAGACAGATATGTTTTCGTAGAGCAACAAGATTAACTTTTTTTTTATTTATCAATTTTCTCAGAAATTTGCATATACAATCATGAATACACAAAGTGATGATTTGTTTATATTAAGTTATATTTAGGATTTATGATCTCGGGGTCAGGCAACTCGTGCAGCATGAGCAATATTTATTTTACTTATACGCATTAGAGAATGAATTTAACATAATTTATAACAAAATTTCCAATTAATAATTTGATTTAATTTTTAAAGATGTCCAGATAATTTAGAAGTGTATTAAAACGTTGAATTATAAGCTGTCCAGAATATACCAAGTTCTGGTTGGTGGCACTGAATTTATCACTTTCAATTTGAATACAAAAGTTACTTTTATACAGTCAATTTTTTATTTTATCTCTTTTAAATTTAATGTTATGGATAGCTGATATTATAAAGCTCACACTATTTATTTAATTTCGCACTGAATCTTCCTTATTTCCAATAATTTTATTAATGTTCGTTGGTCTAAACACACTGTCAACTTAGGCTTACAGCGAACTGACGCTGACTGACTAAAACGACGCTATCTTCTTCAAATTGAACATCGCGGGATCCACTTTTCCGCTCCTATGGAAATTCAAAATGTCCTCCGGCAACTTCCCTTTCCATTCCTTAGTGTGATCGGCGCAGACTGAACTGTTTTTCCTGACCGCGCATTCCAGCTTGCTAAATCCCTCTGGGTTCGAGGTTATATGCTAGTCCGTATTACACTTTTGCTGTTGTAGATTTTTATATATTTGATAATATTTGATACTTTAATTATTTTTATAACTTGTTTGTGCATTTGGTGTACAAACATTGTTTATGTACTTAAAAGAGAATTTATTTCTAAACCGACATAATAAATTGACTCTGGGTTCGAGATTATATGCTATCGGTCATAATTATTATTTACATCTGGTTAGTTTTTACTAATTTCGATACAGTTTTATTTACAATAACATTAATACATTACAAATAATTCCAGGATGTTTTGCATTACTATCTTGGTAATAAAGTGTAAATTTTGTTTGTGTTCGAAGTATAAGATCGTTACATAATAGGTCGGTTACTCATTTTAATCTAGGCCTTGCTTTGTATTTGTCCATAGTTGGTGACTGTTTATATATTTGAACATCAGTTTCTCTGTTACATGGATTACTGTAATGGTGTAGTGTTTGTTTATTTTTTTTGAATAAACATTAAATATACATATAAATAGTCTCCAGTGTGTGTTATTGGTGTGGTTGTTTAATACGTTTTTGATTTAGATGTGCCTAAATTAGGTTATGTTAACATTGGCATCTGAACAGGTTTGTTATGTTTGTTTACCTTTCATTCGAGGCTAGGCCTAAATACTTTAATTTGTACCTTTTAAATTTTACAATTTGAGTTTTAATATGCTGAGGTTATGTAATGGTATTTTGTACCATTATACCTGGTAGTTTCTATTCTGTCTTGGTTCTGAGGCATTGTGTTTTCCTTTCATGTCAGATTTGTAAGATGCCCCACTAGTATTAGTATTAGATCTTTGCTGTGAATAATTAACATAGATAAAACATGCAAAATAAATATAATAATAGATATACAATGTCTGACTAAAAAGTTCAGTGAATGGTATGATAAAAACCACCTTGGTATTGTGAGATTAGAAATACCTTTATTGGCCTTCAAAATACTCTCTACCAGACACAACGCACTTCTGACAACGTTCGTATAGCGCTTCAAAACTGTTGGAGAAGCTTCATGTAGAATCGTTTTCAGAAATGCCGTCACTTGGTTCCGAATCTCTTCGACGTCAGCAAAGTGTGTTCCCTTTAAGGCCTTCTTAAGACGTGGGAACAAAACAAAATCAGCTGGTGACAGATCTGGAGAGTAAGGAGGGTGTTGTCACGCTACGCCGAGTCAAAAATTGGCGTATAATGATGCTGTTATGTGATGGTGCATTGCCGTGCAGTAACATCCAATTTCCGGTCTGGAACATTTATGGCCTAACACGCCGGACGCACTGCAAGAAACATTTGAGAACCTCCAAGTAAAATCCGGCATTCATCGTTTGGCCAGCAGGAACGAATTCCTTATGAATGTGAAAAAATGTGATCAACATGGTCTTCACTTTAGATTTTTCCACTCGGCTTTTTGTTTGTCGCGGCGAAAAAGGTGACCGTCATTCCATTGTAGTCTTTTCGTTTTGGGGCCGTTCTGGTAACACCAAGTCTTGTCTCCTGTGACGATGGAACCCAGAAAAGTCGGACCCCGGTCTCACATATCGATTGCAATGACTGTAAAAGTACTGCAATAGAAGCCTCATGCAATTCCCGACAGATGGCAGGTCCAGACATATTCATGCCTGCGTTCGCATGCACGCGGACTGTTTCTAGCAGTGAATACCAATATATTAGACCATTCACTGAACTTTTTAGACAGACCTCGTATATTATTTTTGATAGTAATTATTAGGTTAATATTTGGTATACAGAATATACTATGCAACTAGTAAATCTTATATATACAGTAGAACCCCTCTTAACCGGCCTATTTCAAGAAACAACAAAATCAAATATATTAACTGGCCGAAGTCTCAAACATCGATTATTTGACGGACATTTCGGGATGACGCAATGTTATTTGTGCTACTGTATGTGTTAATGTTGTGGCAGGGAAAAGGGGGGAGGAGGAGCGTAACAAAGGAAGCCGCCTTGTCGATTGATTCTTGCCGCGGAAGCAAGAGGGGGGATCAAATCTTGCTTCCCACGGCAACTGTATTATTTTTTCTTGGAATCAATTAACCAAGCGGCATCCTTTGTTTCTCTTTCTTCATCTGTTTATTTCTCGGAGGCAGGGGAGAAAAGGAGGCGAGGGAAGTTAAAATGTTTACATGTAATTTGTTAGTGTTTGTTTGTGTGTGTATGTACAGTACACACAATAAAATCAGTTGCAATAACGTCTTATTTCCTTTATTATTTATGAAATATGTACTGTAGGTTATTTTTGAACTAAAATCAATTTTTTACGGGAACCTCGGATCAACCGGCCAAACTTGTAACCGGCCAGGGTCTCGGTCCCGACCTGACCGGTTAAGAGGGGTTCTACTGTATATATATATATATATATATATATCTGTTTAACACCAATTGCTATTTCTAAATTCTATTTGATGGACTGAATAATCAATGAGATGAAATTACACCTTTAAGTCTCAGTTTAATTACAGTAACATTTCATTGTACTGATATTGAAACTAGTTTTTAAAAGACATTGCAGAATTTTCTTTAGATCCTTAGCAAAGTTTAATGATCAGGTAATATTTCCAAATAAAAAATGTTTACACTTTCAGATATCGCATTCCAAATATTAATATAATATTAATTATAGAACTTACAGTACCATCTTCATTATTTTTTACCAGATTGAAAGATATGAAAGGTGTTTACCAACGTAAGTTGTATAATCGGACCTACAAAATCTTACAATTCTGTGAAATTGGGTGTTAAGCAATATATCACTATGAAGGACTTTCACGATTTGTATGTAATCTGAACAGTATTTGTCTCGAAATAAAAAATACGAGGAACTTTGGCTACACACAATGCATTGCATGCTTCGCACGTCAACCTCCATATTGGGAGTAT
>JAGFPH010010006.1:0-13105 GCA_018207615.1 Philaenus spumarius
CCCGTAATGGGAATATTTTCAATACACAGTGCATTGCGTGCTTCGCACGCCAATCCACGTATTGGGAGTATTTTCAATATACAGAGCATTGCGTGCTTCGCACGCCAAC
Organism: Philaenus spumarius; assembly: GCA_018207615.1. NCBI lineage: Eukaryota > Metazoa > Arthropoda > Insecta > Hemiptera > Aphrophoridae > Philaenus > Philaenus spumarius. Next base: position 110 of record JAGFPH010010006.1, read on the forward strand.
CCCCGTATTGGGAGTATTTTCAATACACAATGCATTACTTGCTTCGCATGCCAACTCCCGTAATGGGAATATTTTCAATACACAGAGCATTGCGTGCTTCGCAAGCCAATCCACGTATTGGGAGTATTTTCAATATACAGAGCATTGCGTGCTTCGCACGCCAACCCCTGTATTGGGAGTATTTTCAACACACACAGCATTGAGTGCTTCGCATGCCACAACCCGCGTATTGGGGGTATTTTCAATACACAGTGCATTGCGTGCTTCGCATGCCAACCCCCGTATTGGAAGTATTTTCAATACAAAGTGCATTGCGTGCTTCACATGCCAACCCCCGTATTGAGAGTATTTTCAATATACAATGCATTGCGTGCTTCACATGCCAACCCCCGTATTGGAAGTATTTTCAATACAAAGTGCATTGCGTGCTTCGCACGCCAATCCCCGTATTGGGAGTATTTTCAATACGCAGTGCATTGCGTGTTTTGCACGCCAATTTCAAGCCTATGTGCGTCCGCTTTAGAATATTAGTGATTATTACGTAGAAAGGTTCAAAAATAAAAAATAAAATAATTTCTAATCATTTAGGCTATAAATGTAAAAAAATAAAAGGTCAGCTCCTAATATAGGAAATTCGCGTAGCAGTGAACGTGTTAACTAGTCCGCTATAAGTCCAATGCAACTTGCGTATCGATGTCTTAAGGACTTAACAACTACCACCATGAATGGAATACAGGACTAATGGATGTACTTGGGAGATTATAAGCTGAACACTCTCATCTCATGCAAAGTTTTAATCTTATATCAGCTGCAGCAGTAGATCCAGCACCCAGGTGTTCACGTAAGGTTAAGTACTTACCTAAGGGAGTCCTAAGGTAATATATTGCTTCATCTACAAATACACTGCCTCTACAATTAGCTAATTACAGTACGGTATAGACATTGTAGTTTTATTATCGAATTTACGTGGGAAAGATGAGCTATTGTTGTCGGGAGTAGTAAATGGGCACCGATCATGGCCCCCAGAACACGTTTTGTCCTGGCAAAGCTTCGCTATTGCTTGATTTGATTTTAAGGGTGGTTATCCCATTTCATCCCTTTGAATTGTTTATAACCTCAAAGCAAATATTATAAAGTATTATAGCATTCATTGGTTATGTAACTCATATTTAAAAAAAAACAACTTCGTAAGAAATTAGTTTTAAGAAAAATATAACAAACATTGTTCTTTTGGGGGTTGCCTCAACCCTTAAAGGCTAAATATTTAAAAATCCTTTCGTACTGCGTCTTTAGCGCCTATCAGTAATATATGTACCAAATTTCACGTTCCTAGTCGGTATGGTTTTGAGATAATCTATATAACAAACAATATTTATTATTTTAGGTTCTGTTTCAACCCTTAAAGTCTAAATATTTTAAAATCCTTACTTAGTTCGCCTCTTGCATCTATGAACAATATTTGCACGAAATTTCACGTTCCTAGGCATTATGGTTTTTGAGATATAAAACAAACAATATTTATAGCTTTACGGGTTCTTTCAACCCTTAAATTCCAAATATATATATATAAAAAAAAACATTCTTAATTTGTCTCTAGTGCCTTCGAGCAATATGTGTACCAAATTTCACATTCCTAGGTAGTTTGGTTTTTGATATATTTAAGAAATATATCAAATATGTTAAAATTCTTTCTTAGTGTGACTCTAGGGCCTAAGAGTAATATGAGTGCCAAATTTCAAGTTCCTAGGAGGTATGGTTTTTGAGAAACTGTGATCAGTCAATCAATGAGTGGTATTTTTCTTTTATAAGTATAGATTTTTAGTTTGTAGGAATTTAGTGAAATTTATTGTTATTGTAAAGGGGTAGTTACCACATTTAAATCTTTTTGTTTGTAGTGACGGTATTCTCTGAAAAAATACTTTTACTAATATGTGTAAATTGTGAAATTTTAGTAAAATTAGTTGAGTATTTTTTGAAAATATAGAAAAAATAAGTGAATTATTATTTAATTTTAAGGGTAGTTATTCCATTTCATCCTTTTGACTTTGGTAATCAATACAAATAACAAATTACTTTTTACAAAAATTCTTCTTTTTTTTTGTTTCTTAAATGTATATGTAAAGTTAGTGGTTTTGGAGATATTTGACATACAAAATTTTAATGGCCGCCATTTTTAAAGTATATGAAAGAACGTTATGGTTTTTTGTACAACGGTAAAAAGTTACTTACAAAAATTTAGGTGAATATCTTGTCAATTTCCAAAGATATTATGCCTTTAGTAAAATAAATAAAACTGAGGATAATTCAAAAACTAAGCATTTCCGGACCTTGGCTTATTGCAACTCTTTGTTTACGTTCGCCTATAAAATAGTCTGGTGAAATATGAGACACTATGTTCTAGACATCCTGTATAACACACCATATTGTTTTAAAGTGTATAAGTAATTCTACAGTTCTACTCTAAAAATAATAAGATGAGGAATATTACCTGTAAAGCCGGATGTACTCTGTCTTCAGGAAGTCTATCCATCTTTCTCTCAGGATCTGGGTGTGGAGGAGAATGCCAAAGTAATCGCGGACGAGGAGACAACTGTTGGCTAAGTTGAAGCGACCACCATTGGTCAAACTTACGCCTGCATTCCTCAGAGGGCTCCGCGATGGCTAGTGGCGGCCCTTGGCTTCGCACTAGTTGAGATATCGTCATCTGGAAATTAAAAAATTTGATGAAATTACGAATAATAATATTTATTGTTGTTGACGTTGGAGATAATACATGTTTTTGTATATTGCATGTGTCAAAATATAAAGGTATAGATTTGTTTTGTTTACACAATGGATAAACGGTACCAGAAACTGGCACATACTTTTGCACAAACATATTTAAATTATTAAACAGATTCACTGTGACTTCATAATTGTAGGAGGGGTAGGAGAGGTGATATTAAAGTAGGAGATTAACTAATAGACTAAATATTATTATTATTAGCTGAATGAGAATTTTTAGAAAGTTGGGTTTTTTGTGTATTATGGTAGGGTACATTAAGGGCTACAAATAAGCCAAATTTTATCAAAATCGTTAAAACTGTTTTTTCATAAAAAAAATAATAACTGATTTTTTGGGGGTTTTGGGTCAAAAAGGGGGTTGTTTTTCGAAACCTTTTTTCATGCATCTCTAATTGACATGTTTGTGGCAAATTTGTTGGAAATCGATCAAATAGTTTTCTCTCTAGCTTTGTATACATACATACATACATACAGACAGACAGACAGACAAACAGACAGACATTTTTTAAAAAACACTTTTTTGGACTCACGAAGTTTATAGTATAGAAGCAGTGGCGGATCCAGGACATCATCTGTGAGGGGGCAATACTTCCCAAGTATGCAAAATAACTGGTAAGTTTTGGGGGGTTCCCAGAAAATATAAAAAATGTTAACGCAAAACGTTGAATTTGAATGGAAATATTTTGGTTGTCAACAATGTTTTACTTGTTAAATTCTTTATTTTTGTATTTACGGATGTCTAAAAACTTTGGTTTGTCATAGGCCCTTCGTACACCGCACTTTTGATTGTTTGCTTGAGATCTTACTCTCATGTATTAAATATGTCAAAATATTACTCACTTGTACTTTTTACGACAAAATATTACTTTTTTTGACGACCTCTAATGAGTGAAATTCTGATTTTTGGATATAAGCCCCGAAACGAGTAAGAACAAGAAAATAAAAGTCACAGATGATGTGATATTGTAACTTATCACTTAGGCCTATAACCATATTGTGAGTGAGAACAATATTTGTTCACCATATATAATACTTTTGACTTTAATAAAATTAAACAAATCTATTTCGGATTTAAATTTTATTCACTAATTAAAACGTGCGTAGGCCTACACGCCTACAATATAATATTTTATTTATTACTTGCGGAATTATCGGAGGTTAGAATTTTAGTGATTTTATTATTTTTTACTATACTTCATTGATCATTATTAACTTTCGTTTTAATTTAGAATTACGTAAATTAAATGCTGAACCAACAAAAGGATTTTTTATTTGGACAAAACATTAAAAATAAAACTCGTGCTTAATTTGATTAAGGTACGTAAATATAGGCCTATCGCCTATATATGTATATGTAGGCCTACGTGTGCAACTGTGTCAGAAAAGGTTAGGAAGCTTACCTATTGATGTCTTTTGATTTTTTTTTTTTATAGAAAGATATTAGTTTTGAAGTTCATTTCATATTAGTTTAAAACTATATCTCAATAAAACATCAAACAAAAAAACACCAATAAATTTGAAAACTTGATATGTTTTAGAAGTAAACAAATAGCCAAAAGAGCTAAGAAACCATAGATTAGAAATTTTGCGACATAAGTTACAAAGACGGGACGAGCGCAATTCATCGTCAGAACGGTGAATCAACCGATTCAACTTCAATACGCAAGAAACAAACTTGGAAATCGATTGCTTTCCCGATCGATATTTCTATGCGTTAATCTCGCGTTTTTCCGGTAGAAATCAGAATGCAATAAGACACGTAACATTTTTGTTTCGGAGTTCGGGAGGGGCAATTGCCCCCTTTGCCCCTCCCCTGGATCCGCGCCTGTATAGAAGTGTATTATATTGAAGTTTATTGTAATAAGTGTATTGTATTGAAGTTTATTGTAATAAGTGTATTGTATCGAAGTTTATTGTATAGAAGTGTATTATATTGAATTTTATTGTAATAAGTGGATTGCATCGACGTTTATTGTATAGAAGTGTATTGTATGGAAGTTTATTGTATGGAAGTTTATTATATGGAAGTTTCAGTTTCCTTTTCTCCGCAGTTTCCAGAAAACAAGCACACATAATATGTAAATCGTAGACATGGAATCAAATCACAATATATTGTAAATTGGACTAAAGAGATGGTTTGATTGATGTTTAAAAATGTGATCGGTTTATGCAACAACAAAAATTTCGACCACGCAACTAAACAGCTGAAGTGTGTGTAGAGGGAATTTCCAAAATTAAGTGTATATGCTCTAGGGTTGCAAACTACTATTTGGGAAATTGGTCTTCTCACGGCGAAGTTGAATAGCTGCCTGCGTGTGCGGAATATTTAAGTAGAATGTGTTTGCATCTCAGCCCCCACATTGCTCGCAGCGGAAGAAACTTGTTTTGCGCTATTTTCCATTCCGGACGACGGTCTCGGATCAGAAGATGGAAGCCACGTGGATTTTAACAGGGCGCTTTTATCGTACTTTACGTTTTGATCAATTTTGAGAAAACTACAATCAGGCAAGTTCGTGTAAAAAAAAGAAATGTACAGAATAAAATCCTACATTTATTTTTTTAGATAAAAAACACAAAAAATGTCATTCTAGTACGAAAAATCTTAATTTTTTACTTCCGGTCAAAAAACGTGCTTCCGATTGTTGGATTTTTTTGCCTAACAAACTCGTTTGAGTGACTTAGAAAACAACGAGTGTACCAAATTTGTAATGACACACTAAAACGTGTTCTGGAGGCCTTGATCGGTGCTCATTGTCCACTCCCGGACCTTAGGTCCTCACCATAAGAGTCGGCGCAGTAGCTCATCTTTCCTATGAAATTCGCTAAAAAATATCAGCCACAACAAGTTGTACTCTCCAACGTAGATCGGCGCAACCCACGCGATAACAACTCGAATAGACGCACTAATAAAGTTAAGCCTTTGCCGTGATATATAGCTAATTCTAGGCTTACCAGCGGCAAGAAGTGTTCAAAATAAACACAAGCACTAAGTTACGCAACCATTAATAAACAATTCTTTGCGCGGCAATAAAAAATATGACCTTATACTCCTTTGTAAAGCTGTTCGCCTTATCTGCTCCATTTGCACGGCATTTAATTCCGATATTATGCAAATACAGTAAGACAACGCTAAACACTTCGGATTGTGCCGAACTCTGTTGCGTAACCATCTGGTGATAACAGTTTACGTTGTTTTGTGGAAAAGAACATTTCAATCTGAATAATTTGTTTAACCTCATTTTGTCGGAAAATAAATATAGGCTACTTATTCGAGATAGCAAGCTTTACTGTACGCTCTTATGTGTACAAGAAATGAAATTAGTTTGGTTTTTATAGCAAAGCGAGTTGCGAGCGGAACGAGCCGGGGTTGGACGCTGAGGTGCAAACAAATTCTACCAATATATTTCGTACACAGAGGTAGCTATTCAGCTCTTCCGTAAGAAGACCAATTTCCCAAATAGTTGGTTGAAATTCTAAAACGCCAACCCCCGTATTGGGAGTATCTTCAATACACAATACATTGAGTGCTTCGCACACCAACCCCCATATTGGGAGTATCTTCAACACACAATGCATTGCATGCTTCACACGCCAAACCCACGGTAGAATCCACCATATGGCTTTGAACCGCGTGCTTCTATGGTATTTTACGTTTTGATCGATTTTGGGGGAACCAAGCGAGCTAAAAGGTCGCGTAAAAAAACAAAATTTGCAGAATAACATCCTTCATTTACATTTGTAGAAAAAACTAAAACACAAATTCATTCTCGTAGGAAAAATCTCAAAAAACGTGCTTCCGATTGTTGGATTTTTTTGGCTAACGAAATCGTCCGAGCGACGTAGACAACCAACATGTGTACCAAATTTGAACCAAATCGGACTTAAAATGCTGCCGCTAGAATGAGAAAATAAGTTAAACAAACTTTGATACATTGTGTTGTATAACAGGACACATTTTTTGACATATCTGACCCTTTATGTTTACGGGGGCTTAGGGAGATAAGAGGGGTAAAAATTTCAAATGTAAATTTAGGTCATGTAATACACCATTGAAAAGCTTATTGAAAGAGAAACAGAATGGCAAACTACAGCTGAATATCTTACTTCGTTTCAATGTATTGGGCAAAGTTGTGGAAAATTATATTTTTATTGCCCGTAAAAAAAATATTTTAACCTTGTCTTCATTTGAGCGATTCATTTGTAAAATGGCAAAACTGACAAAAAATATCAGGAACAAAATGAGGAGGTATTGCTATCCTATCAGCACATGAAAAGTGGTTTTTATCAGTTACGCATACAGTAGAGAAAGGCAAAGGTCAAGGGTTGTATTCCCTGTTCTATTTACATTTTTCCCCAAAGTTTTGAAGAAGACATAGAAACTCAAATACATTAGTGGTACCTTGCTACATTTATTTACAGTTTCTATTTTTAAAATGTGTCACACTTAACCTACAACTTACCTATTCCTAATATTAACAAATTAATAACCAACTTTGATGCTACGATAACAATATAAATTTCCAGAACTTTGATTGTCCATTACTTTAAAAGGAAGCAAGCTACTAAGCTCTATTTGCCCCCGTGCCCTCTCAAGACCCCCAAAATCAAAGAGGTTCAAATATGTCCAAAAAATTTCCTGTTATGCAACACAATATATACAACGTTTTATTACTTTATTTTCAGTAACAAAAATAATGAGGGGGGGGGGGTTAAAAGGACTTTATGAACACTCTGTATCTACGTGTGTTCGGGAGACCATGATCGGTGCTCATTTTCTACTCCCGACCTTAGGTCTCACCATAAGGGTCACTGAAATAGCTCATCTTTCCAACGGAAATTCGCTAAAAAATGTCGTGTATTTCGTAAATTACAAAGAAAACACACATAGAGTAATGTGTTAAATTGTCAATTTGATAATCGATTAGAATACGAATGAATTATTATGTTAAACACTACCATCGCATCGGCCTATTAAACCCAAACTGTTTGCTTTATCTATAAGTAGCCCGCTTATTATGAAATAATAAAAAGTTTGTAATCCCTAGAACAGAGTAGCGGATGATTTACACCACAGGTTGACAGCAGTCTTGTTTAAACAAGGATTTTGTACAATGACGCCACCTTCGCGTCGTATTTGTTTCAACGTTAGTTAATTAGAAACTTCATAATCTTCAAAATGCGGTAGAAATAAATACATTAGCACGTTGAAGGCGCCTGACTAAGCCGCGAGTAAATAAGATTTACTTAACCATATTTCAATTCTTGGAGGTTACGGAGGTTGTATTTCTTACGGTATTAAAGCGCGCATGCGCGCTGCGGTGGCGGAATCCTATTAAGGCGGGCATTTTTGAACGAAAACGTTTGATGAGATTTATACGCGGCGTTTGGTTCGATTCATTAACGGGAAAGATTTCGACTTGTCTTCCCTGTACCTGTGTTGTAGAAGACAAGGCAGAGGGTTGCACTGCATTTGATGAACTTAGAAACAGTTACGAAATGTTTTACCAAAATGGTATTGACGTCAGCGAAAGATCAATCCTGCATTTATGGAGCCTAGAAAATATTATCCTTAATTTCGCCTGGCTATTATTCTGTAGGTGAAAATAAGAACAAAAGTCCCATAAACATTGGACCGGAATTGCTTAGTTTTCTAACTACATACCATTTTTTAATAAACACTTAATGTCTTTCGAAACATAAAAGATGTTGACCTAAAATTGTGTGCACATATCTTTTACGTAACCTTTTAACCTTGTACCAAAACAACAGAACGTTCTTTTGTATACTTTAAAAAATAAAAATACACAGGCAGTCGTGCGACTGCCGTCAGAAGTGAAAACTTTTTAGCTTCATATGGTTCACTTTATTTCCAAGTTATTAAGAAGTATTTTTACTTTCTCACTATACTATAGTAAAGAAAGTATAGTGATCGCAAAAAAATCGATGTTGAGATTTCTGTGGAAATATCCCTTTTGGGACGCTCTGAAAAGTTTTAAAAAACAACCCTCTTTCTGGCCAAACAAAAAACCCCCAAAAAATCAGTTGTAATTTTTTTTACAAAAAAAAGGCCTAACTGTTTTGATCAAATTTGGCTTATTTGTAGCCCTTAATGTACATTACCATACGCATAAAAACTGCATCTTTCTAAAAATTCTCGTTTAGCTCATAATAATAATACTAACTGATTTTTAGGGGGATGTTTGACCAAAAATGGGGTTGTTTTTCAAAAAATTTCAAAACCGTTTTTCTTGCACCTATACAGGCCTAATTGACATGTTTGGTGCAAGTTTATTCGAAATCGATCGAATAGTTTTCTTTCTATCTTTGTGTACATACTAAAGTTAGAGTTACATACTAAAGCGGAAGCCACATTAACTTACAGTAGCGGAAACATGAAGCAACCATGTTAAGTCCTATTTTAAACAAATACGAAAGTTATTTGCTAGATAAACTCAAATATAAGAAATTTAAACTCAAAAAACTGTATGCAAAAACCGCATCTTTCTAAAAATTCTCATTCAGCTGATAATAATAATATTTATTAGTTACTCTTCTACTTTAATGTGTCCCCTCTCCTACTTTAATACAATTATGATGTCGAATCTGTTTAATAATTTAAATATCTTTGTGAGAAAGTATGTGCCAGTTCCTGGTACCGTTTATTTACAATAACATTTTCATTTATTGCGCTATTATACATATTTACATAAAAATGAAGGATTATTCATATAATATACAGCGTTAGATTATCCATACTAATATTATAAATATAAAGCAATTTAATTAAATTAATCAATTGAATTTTCTACATTACTTTCATAAATTTTAACAACATTTGAGTTGTTCGCATCTTCATCCATAATTTCAACAATTCTTGCATTGTTATCATTATCATTATTGACCGAGCGTAAGCGAGGTCTCCGTTTTAACTCGACCGTTCGGCATTTCGTCTGGTGTGTCTGTCTCACGATTACGGCCAAACGCCTTGACCGATTTTGATGATTTTTTGCATGAATGTTCCTTATTCCTAGGCCAAGCCATGTATATATACGGTTTTTTCCATTTTTCATTTTTTAACCTTAAATAAAATAAAAATGGCGGCCGGACCGTATCTCTTAGTGTAAGCTTTTTTCCAAAGCCAGTTTGTAGCTTAACCGTAAGTCGAATTTAAAACTAATAACATTTTCCTACTAGCAAATTAAATTTTAAACAAAATTGTATTCTTGATTTTTTTCCGTATCTCTAACAGTAAGCTCACAAAATGGCAGTAAACTTCGAATTTGTTAAAAACCGTCCAAGTTTTTGTATTTCAACCCTGTTTTTATACGTTTATTCTAAACCAATTCAAAAGTGTTCCATAGCTTTTTGTAGATAAAGGTTTAAAGAATTCATATATGCCAGTAAAAAAAATTATTGAAGTAAAATTAAGAAAGTTATTAGCTCAAGAAACAATCACGTTCAGTAACGAAAGGCAAATGTTTAACTTTAGGCCTACATAAAAAGTAGTAAAAATTATTGTAAATTTTTTCATAAATGTAAAAAAGTTTCGTAATTTAGTTCTAAATAGAATTGTACAAAAATATTTATCAATTTAAAATTTCTTATTTTGAAAACACCAGTTTTTACGTTTCTACTACAAGACTGCTAACAAAACAAGGCCTGATTTGAATAGTAATTTAGGAATATATCATTTGCCCCAAAATGACATATTATTATAAGAAAGTGTAGAGGATAAATCAAAGAATTTAACTGTATACTTGTAAATTAATTATTATTTTATAAAAGTATTTGACTTAGCTTTACTTTAATTACAAAATGAAATGAAACGAATGAAACCTCGCGACGATAAAGGACATACAAAAAATGACAGTTGGACATCGTGGGAAGTGTTGGTACATGGGTTGAGATCACTATCACGACGCTTTAATATCGTTTGTTTTCATTATTTCTAATATTGGAATATGATATGGAACTGTAAATACATTGTTAAGTTTTATTTATTTAAGAATGTAAATATTTAATTCTATGTTTTCCCTCAATACCGCGATAGTTTTAGCTAAATTACGCATTGTTAACCTAAATAAAACACAATGCCCCCTAAAAGAAAATCTTTAGCAGTTAAAGCACAAGATAAGAAAAAAACGAGTACTAAAATCCCCGGAATCGCGGGAATTGCAAACTAATGTTTCACTGGCTAAACCTTCTGTTTACTTAATTACTGGCACACTATTTTTAACCTAAGCTCGAAACCACATTTGTTATTTCAACGAGCGAGGTCTACTGTTCACAGAACTACTAGTTATAACCATATTCTAAAACTGATACTATAGGCTTATGGTAACTGAACTAAGACATGAACAATTTTGATTCGAATCTGTCCAAGTATCATATAAAAACGGCATCAATAGTAGTTTTATAACCTAACATAACCTAACCTAAGTGTATCCGTCAGGAGACGATGACGGTGACGCGAGTTCAAACTGCCCGACGCGCCTATACACGGTTTCACTTCAATACTTTCTTTCCGAACTACAGTAGCTTGTTATAGACAGTACCAAGAAATTGTGTTTGAAGTTTTTAGGCGATAACTCGGTTATCTTTTGAGCTGCGGGAAAAATAAAATCCCGTTTTGTTTTTCATTAAAAAGTAAATTTTTTTTTGGTTTCCTAAGTGTTGGAGAATTAGCAGTTTTAGAGATATTTAACATTACAAATTTTTACTGGCCGCCATTTTTAAAGCATACAAAAGAGAGTTCTTATATTTTATTTCTCAAAGTTGTTGCAACTCCATATCTCTCTTAATTCTTCATCAAAATTAATGATTCAAAAAACATTTAAAGCTTATGTTCCCCACTATTGACGAAAAATAGACAAATAGCTTACAATTAATGTTTTCGTTAAAAGAATTTAATAAAAAAACTTTCATAAATAAACTTTTAGTTAGATTGTTTAGATTCTATGTGCCATATATTAACAATTTGTTTGGCTAACATGACAACTGTTATATTGTTTAGATTGTGTGCGCAAGTGTAATCTGTCACGCAAATCAATCAAATTAAATCAACGTAAAGCGTTTTAAATCTATATAAACTGTTACTCATAAACCAACGTAAACAAATAAACGCAATTGACTGAGTTAAATCAACGTATTAATCAGGTAACTTGCGAAATATCCGCCAGGGTCAGCTAGTAGTAAATATTGGCTAAATAGAATTTAAAGTGGGCGTTCTTAAAAAAAACCCTATCTTATACAACTGATCTGGGATTGGAATAACACCGAAATCTCTTAACACATGTGAATGCACAAAGACGCAATCTGCAAATCGCGTCTGTACATCTTAAAACAATCTGCAAATCGCTAAGATGTACAGACAGTCTTACTTTAAACTTTTAGCCCCGTTTAAATCCTATTAAATATTTATAAGACAGTTACACACGCCGGTTCTAAGCGCCTGAAGAGCTGAGCTTCAGCTTCAGCACCCTACACATGGATTATTGTGGAAAGTTCGTGGAATTCTCGCGTTTTCCTTGATGTTGATCGTAGTTTCATAGGTTGTTAATACACTTACATTCTCGAAAATGTTTTCCCAAATTGAAATGAAATGAAAATTCATTCGGCCCTCTTTCACACACCATTAAAACAGCAAACAAATTACAAACATAAATTCTACGCTTAGTAATAAAATAAACAACTGAGTAATCTGAAACACGGGTGAAATCTTTCGCCAGCTCTCTCTAACGAAGCATTTCCAGACCTTTGAATGTATGAACATGTTTATTATTTTTTGCCAGTGGAATCAGCTCAGAAAGTGCTCGAAACATTATGTAAATAACTTATTAGTTTAGCTCATAATAACTTTAAAATATTTTGTTTCTAGAGTAATTCTGGGTATTGTTGACAACTACCAAGAAATACATTTTCCGTTTTTTGGTCAATATCTCTGTTATCCTTTGAGCTACAGACAAAATAAAAAAACCATTGTGTGTGCCATTAAAAAAGTAAAATATTTTGTCTCTTGTAAATTTTTTGTAAAGTTAGCGGTTTTTGAGATATTTCATATTAAAAATTATAAACAGCCGCCATTTTGAAGATATGTAATATAATTTTCCAACTTTTCGTAAAGTGATAAAAGGTTACGCAACAAATAGGTATACAAAGTTTGAGCTCAATATCTTTTCTACTTTCAAAAATATTAAGTATTTTGTAAAAAAC
>JAGFPH010010007.1:998-12177 GCA_018207615.1 Philaenus spumarius
TGATGTTTTTGGTGTCATTTTACAGAGCTCACTCTGAAGTTGTGCTTTCCCTTAAAATGAGCTCAATGTATGTTAAGGACTTCGCCCCAGTGGCCCTCAAAGTTGCCATGTTAATCTTATGGAAGGTCAATCTTAAGGAAGAAGAAGAAAGATTTCTTTTGATTTTATCAGGGGCACAAAAAACAGCTGTTCGTATGAAAAGCTTAAAACAGCTGATTTTGATCAACAGCTGATTTTGATCAACAACTGATTTGGATCAAAAACTGAATATAATTTTAGGTTAGGTAAATCAAGCAATAGCGAAGCATTGCCCGGTCCACTAGTATATATTAAACTTATGCAGGTCATTCCAAGGACGGATCCAGCGAGGGGGGAATGGGGATATCCTTAAAGTGTAAATCTGATAATTAAATTACTAGATAAGTAAACAGCCTCACTTGTAACATTGTTAATAAAAAAAAGTTTATAAAGTAAGAATTTTTAAGTATACAGTTTAATTCTATGATTTATTCTCTACAATTTATAATTGAACGTAGTTATGCAAAAAGGAAACATCCCACAAGATTGTGAAAAATGAGATATGGGTCTCATGTTGTTCAGCTCAGTGAACTTCATTTTCTGCAAAAAAGAATCAAGCCTCACAATACTTGATATTTTGTTTTGTTTTTTAAGAAAAAAACAGACAATGAGCTAATGGAACTTCTACATTTTACAAACAAGTTTCAAGTGCTTTGGTTCTTTCAAACCTTTAGCTTTAAATTTTACCTTTGAAAACCAAGTAGCTTGGTTCTTTATTGCAATATTGAAGTAACACAATCATTTATAGAACCATAATTTGCGAAAAAGAACCATGTAGTTTAACCCTTTCAGTCCCAGGCATTTTCTCCAAATTTGAAAGGATTTGAAAGGTATAGGCCTAGTAGACCTATAAATAATATTTTCTACTATAAACATTTTTCTAACCTAGAAAAAACAAAATTACATACCATAACAAAAAGTTTGTATAAAGAAAACAGATAGAGGAAAAATATATTACTTGAAAACTTGCATATACAGTCGAACCTCTATAAAACGAATTTCAAGGGATAGGAGAAAAATTCGTATTATCGAGGTATTCTTAATAAAGAGGTTCGTTTTATCGAGGTTAATTACTGCCTTTATTCGTCTTATAGAGGTTTCTCCTCGCTCTGGCTTTTTGACTTTTTCCCTGCCATTATCATTACACTAAACATATGCACAACTCTAAAACAAGGGAAAAACACAGCCGGAAGGGTCACACGCCAAACAATGAATGAGGAAGAAAGAGGGGTGGATGGGGATTTCCTGTCGAGACAAGATTCTGTTTGTTTTGAAAACTACGTACTATGGCGGTTGAGATCATGAGAAATTCGTCTTATAGAGGTCGCGTTCGTCTTGTAGAGGTTTTGTGCTAAGAATATTCGTTTTGTAGAGGTTAATCAGTCCTAGCCCATGTCACAAAAAAATCGTCTTATGGAGGTTTTTAACCAATTACTACGTTGTATAGAGTGCTTCTAAGCATTGACCTTTACGAAAGTTTCAAAGGGATTAAAAAAAATTCGTCTTATCGAGGAAATCGTTTTATCGAGGTTCGCACTAACGAGGTTCGACTGTAACTTTAAGACACATTTTGTTGTATACTTATGTTAAAAATTTTGGGACAATATCTGTCTAAATAAAAAAGTTACACTACTATTTCGAAATAATAAAGTTTTAACTCGAAGAAAAGAATTCGCTTATAACGACGGTAGGCAAGAAGGGGTGAGATAGGCAATATGGTTGCTTTGTAAAGTAGCTAAGACCATTTTATTCTGTACAAGTCTTAGTAGCCGAGAGGTAACATAGGGTCTTCCTGATCAGAAGATCCCGGGTTCGAATCTCGCGAGACCAGGTAGCTTTTCATATCTGTGGTTTGAGGGTAGGAGGGCGGAAGTAAAGCAAACGGTGGTTGGCTCGCTTCCAAGCTGATGGGATATGACTAGTTACCTGGTCTAAAGGCTTGAGATGTTTTGCAAAATTTTACTGTAGTATTTCTGTATATATATATATATATATATATATTATTTTTTTTAAACCAACCTACGACATATATGGGGGAACACTACTTTCCTCAAATTTACATCGATTTTGTATACTGTATCATGTGAAACGGAAAGAACTACTCCTAGATTAACATTATATTATTATTAAATATTAACAAAAATAATCATTTTCGATTTTTTAATGATTTTTATCCGAACATCCAAAAAATCGGACATTGAGAGCCAAAGGGTTAACTAACCTTAAATACCTTTACATTATAATGCAAAAAGGAACCAAGTAACATGGTCACTATTTGCTGTAAATTTTGAAAAAATACCAAAAGGAACCAACCCACATTTTCCTTATTATTTAAAAATTCTGCCAAAGTTTATATATTTCACTTTATAAAATAACAACTAAAATCATTAATTTTAAATAAAAAAAATAAAAATAAATTCTAGCACATCAAACAGAATAAAATCAACTGTCAACTTTGAAGCCATTTTTCTCAGTTTAGAGGCAGAGTGGCATGGTTCCTTTTTGCATAACTACGTCCAATTATAAAATATAATTTTTTGTAAAGCATAATAAATAAATAATGTTTCAAAATAGGCTTAATTTTGTTAACGATCTTGTAGTAGGAATATAAAAACTGGTGTTTTCAGAAATTTTCTTTGAAATTCGTGTATATTTTTATACATTTCTATTTAGAACTAAATGACAAAACGTTTGTATATTTTGAAAAAAAAATTTTACCACTTTTATATAGACTAGCCCCTAGTCTTAAAGTTTTACATCAATCGATTTTTTAGTTGCATAGGCCTATGTGAATTATTTGGTCCTTTTTCTATACTAAAAGCTATGGAACACTTTTGGTTTGGGATACAATTACTATATTTAGCAAATTCTTGAAAGAATGCTTGCATAAAGCAAAAAAAATACGGGCAATTAACAAGGCCAGTTCTAGCGTTAAACGTAAATAAAAAACAAGTCAAACCAAAATTGTTGGAAAATGTTGAAGGAAGTAAAATAGCACCAGGCGGGTGGCTGACATCTGTCTACTATCATATTCACACATACCCTAGTGCAAGTGAGTGTGAGTAGAACAGTGCATATTCAGTGTTTTGTGTGTTACTTGCTAACTAGTTTGTTGTGACGTGAATATAAGCCAAACATTATTTTAGGATTTTGAATAAAGGTGTAACAAATTAATACTTTAAAACCTTTGACACTTTAACTGTATAGATTTATTTATGTTACCTAGCTAGGGTAGAATTTAACTCTTTTGCTGTATTTTCATTTGGAAAAGGGTAGGCCTGCCAACTACATAGTAACCTAACAAAAACTAACTCTATGATCATAAATAACACGGCTTTTGTGAAATTTGTTTTGAGTGGTTTTTTTAAAGAATAGAATAGAATAGTTTTATTTTGTTTTAAACATTTGTTTACAATGTAATTAGCAATAGTCCGTTAAATTTAAATTTTTAAAATTTGACATTTCTTAAAATTTAACATATTTCTTAAAATTTTAATTAAACTGAAATATGAGTAGGGCCTATATTATTCTTTCATACCTCTATATTTGTATAAACTAGTAGCCCTACTGTATTAAAATATATCATATTGGATTTTTTTTTTAGTTAGTGTACAAACTCATAAATATCTAGATTGTTAATATTAATAATACACATTATGTAGATCTTCCATAATATTAATAATACACATTATGTAGATCTTCCATAATATTAAAAAAGACTTACCGAGATATGCAGGTCCATCTATAAACCGTGCATCAAAATGCATAGTTTTTAAATTCTTTATCATCTCCTTTCTGTCAACCATTTTGCAAGTCGAGCCTAATCTGAAAAATCTATATATTAAAAGAATTTATGAAAACTTGTGGCAGTCAGTTGCAGGTAATCATTCACAGATATGTCATCAAGCATTACAAATCATGTATCTTTCGCCTTACAAACGTTATAATCAAATGCAAATTTCTGCTGTGTATTCCTTATGGGGGGTTTTTTGGTTCTTTGTCCACTTTGCGTTCGTATACCGTCCATCCGATTGCTTTGAAATTTTGCATAGTAACACAGGTTAACCCTGGGAAGGTTTTAGGCCATTTACCGAAGTCCTAGGACATTAGGGCTACGCCCCAGTGGCCCTCAAAGTTTCAATGTTAATCTTATGGAAGAAAGATTTCTATTGATTTTATCAGGGACACAAAAACAGCTGTTCGTATGAAAAGCTTAAAACAGCTGATTTTGATCAACAACTGATTTGGATCAAATCAGTATCAAATGTAGTATTACCTTTTTGAGGTTACATTGACAAACTAAAAACAAACACAAACAAAAATCAATGAAAAATGCTAACTATATTTTAGTTCAATTCAAACATTGGTTTTTACAAACCTATTATATATAAAACACCTAATTTGGATCAAAAACTGAACATAATCATTCACAAATATGTCAAGTCTTATATATTATCATCCGTTCAGCCACTATTCACCCGAGAAGGAGCTCCGGTATACAATCCTTCAAATTTCCCATGTTAATCTTATGGAGATAATGTTTAATGAGTTTGAGTCAGCTGCCAAATAAAACAGCTGATTTTTGCTCGGTCACCTATGTACAAACGAGCCCAAGATTAACGAGATTCTTTATCGAATTTTCCACCTGCGAGCGAAGCGAAGCAGCCATCTGAGGCCGAAGGTCGAGCCGGGGTTGGGACGCGGAGCGTCCAGGGGCAGAGCCCCTAGTATTATAGAATAGAATTGATAGTTCCTTTTGTTATAAGGTAGGGTAAGTTGGTTCAGTTAATATCAAAACGGTATATACAGCTGTTTGAACACCATTTTCAAGTACAAAGGTTTAAGTTTCTTTATATTCATGATAACAATTAAGATCCTATGGAATAAGCAAATAACATTCAGAACAAAATTTCAATATTCTACTCCAAGGTAACATCCCAGCCACAATATAGCAAGAAGTAGGATAGCCTACTGAAATTTCATTTCAAACGCTTAGTACAAAATATTGCATTATGATACAGTAGAGCGCCGATAATCCGAATGTCAATAATCCGAAACGTCAAAAATCCGAACGTGTTCTGAGGCAGCCCCTGCACAAATTTCGTTTTCGTAAATTCCAATTATTGCGTCGTTAAAAATTTCACAAAAATCTTCATTGCAGTTTGACATTATTATCTATATTTAAACACTTCATTTCATTTCATTTTATTTAGTCCTTTGACAATTTACATTGCATGCGACAAGTCATTATTAGATATAATGCAAGACAATAAATAATCTACAGATTTAAATTTTAAAATTATTTAACAAAAAAAAACGTAAAACAATATAACATGTATATATAGAAAATAACATTAATTTATAAAGTGGCTGTCATTAATCCTTTTATACTTTTAAAAATACTTTTTAATCCTTTTATACTTCTTAATACCTGCTCTCACATGCCCTCACAACAGACTGGCTGTCAGTATTTTCACTGTCACGCTAATAAGCTGCTTTAGCTAGCAGTAAACATGCAGAAAGTTCATTCATTTCTCCTTGTGTAATCATTATAACAGTGTGTCGTACATACAGTAGTGTACTATATAGTATTTATTTTATTGATCGTTTGTGTTAACTACAATGTACAAGTGAATGTACTGTACTGTAATTGAGAGTTACATGTGTAATCATTGTTGGCCCTACTGTGTACGTGCAGGTTCTTCTAAATCATAATATGTAAGTAGTCTTACATAATGTATTGTAATTAGGCCTACATTACCTCTTGTACTGTTTAACCACTTTAATCGATTAAAGGGCATATATTTTAGCCTAAATGGCTTTTTCTTGGTTGTTTTCAAAAATAAGAACAAATTGATAATCCGAACCCCCCTCGGTCCCAATTAGTTCGGATTTTCGACGCTCTACTGTAAATTAAAATTGTCTACAAAGGCCTATGCCTGTATGAACCTTAGACTTAATTTAAGATGGCATAAATTTCAATTTAAATCAAGGCCTAAAGTTAAAAATATTAGGTGTCCATGAACAGGTTAGGTATAATTTCCCCTTTTTTATTACAATAATACTAAGGGGTTTTATCTGCAAATATACACTTGGTTATAAAAAAGTTCCGTGTTGGATGGAAGGAGCGAATTTATCTTTTACTTTGACTGTGGGAAAAATTAGTGTATTGTTGTTAGATTTAAATTGTACAAATACATTCAGATTTATTGTTTTAGAATAGTTTAAAAACAAAAATGAAGTACCGTAGATTATATCGGCTTATATAACCATTTATAGAAATCTACTAAAAAAGCTAACATAAGCCCTAAAAAAACTGATATTTAATTGGAAAAAGCTGGCAAAAATTCAGGGCACAAATTTACTATACAACCCTACGCCAACAGATATTCAAGAATAAAAAAAAAAAGCCTGAAGTTCTAACTTAGTCTTTAGTCACAGTATATTTAGGCTTACCTGTATTCAACATTTAACAGTGGAATATAAAACAAGGTCATCGTTTGCAAAAACCTCAGCCAAAGGTCATAGGCCTATAGTAAATTTATGCCAAATACAGCTCTATTGAGGTCTTAGTAACAACGGCGCAACTTTACTATTCGACTCCAGGCTAATATTTTTGCAGATGACGTTGTTTTACATTCTACTGTTAAATGATGAATACAGGTAAACATACTGTGACTAAATAGGTTAAGTTAGAACCTTTTAGGTATTTTTTTTATTATTATTTTTGCATTTCTGTTGCCATAGGTTAGACTAGAGTCAAATAGTAAAGTTGAGCCGTAACAACATGCATACAACTTTTTTTAGGAAATACCTAGTCCAAACCTATCTATGTAGATTGACTGAAAACATACTATAAAAACTACTGGAAGGTTGAGTCCATAGTTGTTTTTTTACAATCTGTTACAGTGCCATTAATAGGCTAGTTTCAATAACATTTGTCAGCTGTTTACATAAACATTTTAATTTTGGTTTTAAGCTTAACTTAATTGCAATAGTTCACCAAAAATTGCATAACTTTCCTTCTCCTGGTCTTAAGTATAAACCTGGACAATATTATAAGCCTAAAGGAATACTAAAGGCCCAAATGATAACCCGCAAGCATCATAACCTGAAACTATAAAATTATTTATTTATACGTTACCTACATTCACATTTAATGTAAAATAAAAGCTCCATTTTTACAAAAAAAAAAATAATCTTATACCTTGTATTCCAAAAAAAACATACAAATTGTAAAATGAATATTAATTAATGCTGAATAAAAGTGATCCTTAACATAGGCCTAAGAAGCTTAGTAAATAAATTACTTAGTAGGCCTATTATTAAGGCCATTAAGACTAACACTAACACCCATATATGATTTAAATTTAAATATACTCAAATGCTTGTATCCAAATATTTCACGTTCTCAATGGCAATAGTTCCTAACTATTTCTCATGATACTGTAACTAAAACAATTTTTAAGTCATCAACCTTACTTCAGTTCAGTAATCAGTCTTCTTATTTTTCCCGCGTAAATTCTATTCTAATCAAGTCTGTCAGCTGTTGAATTTCTATTTTGTGAGTTTATTAACTACAGCTAACAGTATCTTCACATCATTACCAGGTCGTGCCATATCATAAACAAAATAAATAATAATGAGCCTATAAATCTTATATATAAAATTCTCGTGTCACAATGTTCGTTCCCGTACTCCTCCGAAACGGCTTGACCGATTCTCATGAAATTTTGTGAGTATATTGAGTAGGTCTGAGAATCGGCTACCCCCTATCGGCTTATCTATTTTTCATACCCCTTAGTGATAAGGGCTACGCCCCAGTGGCCCTCAAAGTTTCAATGTTAATCTTATGGAAGGTAAATCTTAAGGAAGAAGAAGAAAGATTTCTTTTGATTTTATCATGGGCACAAAAAACAGCTGTTCGTACGAAAAGCTTAAAACAGCTGATTTTGATCAACAACTGATTTGGATCAAAAACTGAATATAATTTTAGGTTAGGCCTAAAATGAACATTTTTTTTTTTTACAATGAACTAAAACACTTGGGCTAATTATTAGTATCAGGTTGATTTGTCTATCCGTGCAAAGCCGGGTCGGGCCAGCTAGTAATAATATATTGTATTATTTGTTTTTAATATCAAACTAACTACAGTAAGCTATGTAAATTAATTTCTAAGCTGGTTTCGACTTTAATGCCCTGTGTCAGCTATCTAGACAAAAAACGAACTGAACCAAAAAATATTTTTCTGAATTAATTCTATTATTGCAGGAATTGCACTAAAAAAACCGTTCATTGTTAGAACCAACTCTGTAAGGACCGTGGGGAAGATCTATCGTCCTCACGTAAATATGCCAAAAAACCAGGCGCCCAGGCGGGCGATCTATCGCCCGCTTTTGTTTGCATTATTTTAACGTGTTTACAAATAATAATAATAATAAAAGAATTTTTATAAATATATGATATTTCAAATGTTTTTAAAAACACCCAAAAGCAACTAGTCTGTTCTAATTTTATTACAAGATAATTATACATAAAATGCCGAAATCAAGGCTGCATTGTAACGTAGTCAAACAGATACGCTGTTTGTTTACTTTTTAGTTAAGACATTCATGTCAGCTGTTGAGTTTGTGATTAATCCTGAATTATTATTATAGCTGTATTTTATGCTTTTGTGTTTAACTATTTTAGGTTAATTGTATCCGATTTGAATTGTTAATTAGTTAATCAGTGTAGGTTTATTGTGTAAATTATTTGACAATGAGTGAAGAATTGGCTAGAATAAGTGAAATAGACCGTGAACTTTTTCTCTCTAAAATTATAATTTTTCATTAGGCCTAGGCCTATAGCTAATTGTTTTAAAATTGGCACTTTTATATTCAATGTATACTAAAAAGAAAAATTAGGTGTACCACAGGGTAAACTATTTTCAGTTTTTGAGATATCCTATGTCATCACACATTAAAATTTAAGAAATTTTTTTTAAATCATTTTTTTTTCTTTACATTTGCTTTTAAATAAACATTTTATGGTACCAAAATTATTTTAATACGGTATCTTGTTTCTAAGTGATTCTACAATTTTTTTTCTAAATGTCAACAAAAACACTATTTTAGGCCTGGTCTTTTTTACATAGGCCTAGGCCTAGTAAAAATTAAAACTAATAATGGCGGTTAACATAGTGCTACTAAAAAAAAACCGCTCCGGGATGTAGGTCCTAAGAGCTTGGATCCGGATCCAACTCCTTAAAAAACTCAGACCTACACATCTCTAGTCGAGATTGACGCAGGTTTGAGGTTTCCATGAGACTTCACTTTCCCCTCTACCCAGATACCTGACAGTGCTCAACTTGCTAACAGGCTGTGCAAATTTGTAGCCTCATCCCATCAACGTGAGATTAGTTTTAAGTCTTTCACAACACTATGTTTGATTAAATATTTATCTTACTTTTGATTACTATTCAATTAAAAAAATATAGCTAACATTGTTTAATTAAAAATGAAAATAGAGTTTGTAGCAAAATACTGATGGTCGTAATGTAAATTTAAAAAATAATGAAAATAAATACCTATGTTGTAAATCTAAAGTTAAAATCTATAACGAACCTCTATGTCACTGCCAGCATCTCCAAGGGAGGGTAATTGTTTACAATACTTTGTCAAAAGCAAACCTTCCCATATTGAGATATATAAATCGTTTTTTTTTTTTTAAGCATTGTATGAGTATCCAAGTCACTAATATGATAATATTTTTACCTTATTGTTTCCGTCTTGTGACTTCGTCTGCGTTTTTTATAATGACGAGTTTCGAAACCTATGTTTCATCATCAGATTATTTAATAAATAAATTAAAAGTTCACATTACAAAAACACAACAACATACAACTCACGACACATAACACATATAAATTGTCCGGTAGACGTCTACTACGGCGGGCGGTCGAGCGACAACTGATAAGACGAGGTATTCCATCGCAAAGAATCGGAGATATTTATGACCGAGTCATATAAGTTAATAAGTTTGATTTAAAATGCAATTGGTCATTGAGTAATGCATTGCTATTGTATTTATTAGCTTTATAAATTTCAAATTCCTTCAGCGCGTTCATATAAAAGTGCCTTTTGTGCAGATGTGAATGGGTTTAAAATTGGTAGCGAAATCACTGTATTGGTGGTTATTGTCAATGAGGTGAATCGCATAATTTGATTTGTTTCCGTCCAAACTTTTCTTAGGCAAATGTTCCTTAAACCGTGTTAAAAATGGCCTGCCGGTTTGACCTAGCCTATATAGAATTTGTCACAATCATTGCATTGGATTCTGTATACCCCAGTTCTTTCTTCAACGGGTCTATTTATTTTTTGACTGAGTATTTTTCGTACACTATTGTTGGTGCGGAACGCTGTATAGTAATGTTGATTTTGCGAAGGGTGTTACTTATAATAATCAAACCGGATACTAAATTCAAAATTCGACGAACAAAACGAGAAATTTGAAGGACTTAAAAAAGAAATGGCAGTACACGTAAGGAATGTATACGAGATGAAATGATAATTAAAATGATCGAGATCAGCGAGACAAATAAAAAAAATTTAACTACGGAATGTCAGCAGAGATGCCAAAGAACTCAGGACGATGTAAACCAACAAAATAAAAAATTTCAAGAAGAAATATATGAAAAATTAGAAAGGCAAACGGAAAAGGTGTATACCCAGATTACCATTCAAAATGAAGCCCTACGGACAGAAAGCCAAATTATGGTTGCAACAGAAGGTGATAAAATACAGTCCGACGTTGAAAACATTGTAGAAAAGAAAACAGGGCAAACAAATAACAAAATTGGGGAGTTAAATACTCGAATCGACGAACATGAAAAGAAACTGAACAGCCTAGAAGAGAACCTAACAACAAATGGAAACCGAAGTCCTCAAATAATACAAGTTTCTTGTAATGGAGCTAATGGGGGAATTATAGAAACGACATTACCCAAATTTCACGGCCGGGAGTATAACCCTATGGAGTACCTTAGACGAATTCGGAAATATTACGAACGCAGGCTCGGCTCAAACCTAATTTCCAATAATACCACGAATTTACTCGACAC
>JAGFPH010010007.1:12277-31485 GCA_018207615.1 Philaenus spumarius
TAGACGGGTTCAGAACGTTAACACTGTACAAGAGTTCGAACTACTGTTACAGAGGGAAGACATTAAAGACACCCAGATCAGAAGCCGAAAGGACCAACATCCGACATCAACTACGATTAAACGAAATCCACCACAATTTCGAGACCAACGTACAGGTCCAACTACTCACTTCCAATTCACACCGTTATCATATTTCCAAAATAATAGACGACCTTTCTCATTTAATCAACCAAACTTCCGACCATCAAATCATATAACCAACAATTTTCGAAATCATCCAGGACATTACCAGAATTACAATCAACCGCAACACCAATCACGAGCACCTACATATCAAAACAGAGACCATTCCGCAATTTCTAAACCAGAAATTGGACACAATACAGGAACGAGAAATCAAAATTACCCAACGCGAGAACAAATAAATGTTTGTCACACCGTGGCCGAAAGTAT
Source organism: Philaenus spumarius (assembly GCA_018207615.1). NCBI lineage: Eukaryota > Metazoa > Arthropoda > Insecta > Hemiptera > Aphrophoridae > Philaenus > Philaenus spumarius. The sequence goes on from JAGFPH010010007.1 coordinate 12,731, forward strand.
ACGTTCTCCAGATCGAAATACTTCATGTCCAACGCCCACAGACATAATACCAAAAAACTAGAAAGCGCAGAAGATGTCTCAGGCCGCGAGAACGACATTACCCCTGTGCCAATCGACAACCTCGGAATAAATCGGCCAAATAGCCTACAGAATTCCACTAACTACATTCATCATGATGTCATCATTATAAATAACATGTTCTGCGACCGAAATTTTTTATTAGAAGAAGATGACTCAAAATTAACATTAAAACAAAGTATTAATTACCTTAGATGCCCGGAAATAAAAATCGAACTCGGAAGAGAAACAACTTTAGCTTTAATTGATACTGGATCAAATATATCTTGCATATCACAGCAATGGTTCACCACAAAGATCTTATCGGGAAATATGAAGAATTGCCTACTACTAACGTACAAATTCACACTGCTGTTGGAGGGAAAACCAGAAGAGTATTGCGGATCATAATGATTAAAATAAAAATAAATAATGAAGAAATATGGACCCACACCCTTGTAGTACCAAATTTAATCAGGAATGTAATTTTAGGAATGGATTGGATTAGAAATATAGAGGCGGAAATAAATTTCAACACGAATGAAATGCAATTGAAAATAAATAATAAACGAATCGTTGTGAAATTTGAAGAAGTTATTCAAGAAGGGATTTTATGTTACATTACAAGGGATAATATGAATAATAGTAATAATGTAAAGGATAATTATGATTTCGTTAATAACTCAAAAGGAAAAGATACTCAAGAATGTGACACGACGAAAGAAATAACAACCGTGAGTGAAAGTATGATTGACAGCACATTACAAGGAAACAATAACTTAAACCCGATACAAAGATCCGAATTAAAAACACTATTACTAAATTTGAAATACATATTTTCAGATTCACCAGGACTATGTAACAAATATACTCACCATATCAAAATTAGAGAAGATAAATATCAAAGGACCTTATCATGTAACAACCCTCAAAAAATATAAATATATCACTTTGAATACCTCCGACCAAAACATGAATACAAAATAAAACAAACGTTTAACTAGCCAGGTCAACGACCAGATCCTTTAATGATGTCAACATTACAAAATGTCAAAATTAATTCAAACAGGTCATCAAAATGTATAGACTACAATAAAATATTTTTCATTGTTAATCTTTCGTTTCCGTGAAAATATTGAAATAAATATTTTCAGGAAAAATCGCATAGGGGATAATTGTAACAATTCAAAATATATAATCTCATATTTAAAAGATCTAAATAAATAGTTATAGTAAAACAATCAGTCTACTACGATGTAAGATTTAATCCCATTCATTAAATATTTACAAAATCATATTTTTTTGTCTTTGGCAAAAAAATTCAATATATACAGTTAAAACAGGGTCATTAAGAAAACGACTTAAATATCAAATTTTAGGCTTCATTGAAGACGTCGCCATGTTACTTTAAACACGCACACTCTGACGGAACTCTAATATGATTGGTTCATGAGTAGCAGCAAAATTCAAAATATTTATTTATTTCTTTTACTTCTAAATATTAAAATCCGATATAATATAATGTCCTAGAATAATGGAGTTATTTAAGTATTTTGTTAATATAATAAAATTGTTTATCCTTGTCAAATAAATATTAATCATTGTATTAGGATTAAATCTTTCATTAAAACTATTAACAATTAGTAGGAGTAAATTTAAATAGATACATACATAAAACACCATTATTCCAAGTGCAAAAAATCTAGTGAGCAAGTGCTGTTTAAAATATTACAGCTGTTTTGAACAGAATAAAACTTTTCATTATTGTATGAGCAAAAAAAAAAAAGGCAAGCATTTTCCATTTTTATGTGTGTGTAAATTATAATGAAGAGATTTAATTTTAAACTGTATACGGTTAGATAAACAAGACCAGACATCAAAAGAAGAAGATAGCAAAAAGCTAAATATTCAATAATAGGCCTACTACAGAAAACCGAGATACAGGCCTAACCATAAATACTGAACATTTAACCTATGGTGAGACCCATCCTTTTTATAATAGACTAAGTTGGCATATTATATATAAAATATGTTAATAGTGAAAATTTGAACTATAATACTAACCTTATTCATTGAACAATATTCAATATGCAATTAATAAACAATTATAGTCCAAAATAGTGATATAGTGTTTTCCCTAAGAACTTATATTCGCCCATAGTCCAATACATCCATTGACATTCATTATTACTGTTCTATTTGTTATTTATAATTAATTCTAGTTATATGATATATATGTTCTTTTTATTAATAGTCAAATAAGATTGGAAAAAGCTGGCTCTAACCGCAAACCCCGAGATTAAGAGCTTTGAAGCTAATAGAAAATTCTAAAGGATTATATTCCAATGTTTGAAAATTAATGTAGTGATGTTCAGAGACATTCAGTAATTTTTGAATTTTTCTTTTGTTAATGATCAAATAAAACTAGATCTATATTTTGTAATCGTGTTTCTCTTTCCTTTTGATTATTTATCTTAAATAAGGCAGATTAAATACAATATATTGTGTTCAAAATAAATATATTAGTAAATATATTTTACTTAGCTCTCCAACGTGAGGCTTATTAGTAAATAAATAGTAATACATTTCATTTAGCTTCCGAACACGGAGCTATATTTAAAATTTATTAGAGGAGGTTTATTTCAAGCTGTGGTTAACCAATCGTGAAATATTCTGCTTAGCATAGATTAAATGTGAGTAAATAAAGAGGGTTGGAAATGTCAAAATCTGTAGTTTAGAGAAACTGGCTCTACAAGACTCGCTATAAGATAAACCTGCAATATTTTTTTTAGCAGAAAGACTTTGAAAGTGAGGCTGGAACTACCCCACAATCTTATACACACATCAACAATGAATGAAATAAAATAAGTCATCATCATTTAATCAAAGCTGACAATTAATTTTAATTTTTTCATTAACCCTAGAACCGGCAGACGGTACATAATGTACCGTCTCTCCAACACATTTGTAAGTGATTGTATTGAATATTTGACCCACTAAAAATCTTCCACTCTTAAAAAGACAAACATCATTGGAAAGGTAATGTTTCAAACTTTAATTTTTGTATTTACAATTTCTTTCTAAAACGTATATTTACATACGTAATCATCGTTGCAGTTTATTAGTTTTCTACAAATCAATCGGCGCCCGAATAAAAATATTAATTACTCTTTGAGAAGGCATTTAAGTAAAAAATGGTCGCTGTGTATTTTTCCAAACTTTATAACTAGATGACAATAAAAAAGAAAGTTATGAAATATATTTTTTAATTACCGCTAAAAGTATATACTTTAATGGGACACTTTAAAAATTTCAATAACATGTATAGTTTTTGAGAAAGCAACTGTAGAAAAGTAGTTTTTGTAAAAATATTTTTGGAGGAAATTCTTTCTCCCGTTGTCGATATCAAAGTGTACATAATTTCATGGAGAATTAAGCTGTATTTGTAGTTTTTGAATAACACTATTAATTTTTGAATTATTCTGTATTTTGTGATTTCCGAAATGGTTTTTCTTAAATAAAAGGTATAAAAGATATTTAAATTTTATTGATATGTACATCAAAAGATGTAGAATTGAAAGAATATTCAATAAAAAGTTTGTCTTAAACCTTTTAGAAAATTGCGTTTCAGCATTTTCAGTTGAAATTACATGTTTTACACTTTTAAAAAGTACATATTTCATTTACTATTTTCTCCAGGAAGATACCTCTGAAAATGCACATGTAAAGAAGTAAAAACCGCTCGCTGATCTAAAGAAAAATATTGTTTCTTTATAATAAAAATATTTGATGCATATCAAAACCAGTAAAAACCACTGACAAAAAGAAAAATCTTGTTTCTTTATAAATAAAAATATTTAAAAGAATCAATTTATGTATCTAGGAACTTTGAAAAGTCATTAAAGTTTATAGAGTTTACCATATATCAGCATATTAATCCTAAAATAGCATGACTTCTTTGTGAGACTTGTATTAAATACTTGTTGATAGACAATTAGGCCCAGATTTCCCGTTAAGACCAGACTAGGCCTTGGCCTAAACTCAAAAAGGCTCAGATCGGGAAATTATTTGGTACTTACGTATTATACGGAGGTCTCTAATTTTAAACGTTGCTAGGTTATTGCAACAAAAATTTAAAACATTAAAAAAAATAGCCTGAAAGGTACTAACCTATAGTCACAGCACTCATCAGTATTTGGGCCGGCGATCGTTTGGTGTTTCGTTAGTCAGTTTTTTGCTTACATTTGTTGCAATACAAAAATTAGTTTAAACAAAAAATAAAAATGTCTAACTAAAAATTGTGGCCTCCGTATAATACGTAAGTAACAATTATTTTAATAAATAATGCTTCTCACTTTTGGTTGAATTTATTTATGATTAAACGGGGGTGGGAAGTAATTTTTTGATATGATGGGATCAGAAAAAGGAAATTTGATTGAAAAATAAGGTCTTTGTTCAGTTTTCATTTATTGAATCGGATTCGAAAGAAAGGGGAGGGGGAATAAGGCCAAAAGAGGATAGCGAGGAGAAGGCGCTTCAACAAAAATTCGGCCTAGGGTGTAAAAAGTGTAGATTCAGCTCTGATATAATGAAAATATAACTCAGTTCTTTATTTAATAAAATATATTATTTATACATTCAATTTCAAATCTTGAAATATAATGATTTATACATTTACAAATATTATAGATAAGTTATGTCGTAGCACAACTTTATGTAGATAAAGTCTTCAAGACACTGTTAAAAATAAGACAATAATAGATAAAACATAAAGTAAAGGTCATAAAGTAGTAAAATTAGCATTTTATAAAATACAAATAGAACCAGTCAGACGATTAGTTGAAGGAAGTAACATAAAGTAAAGATACATGTTTTAAATCACCTACACAGCTGACAAGAGCGTGATAACACTTATGTAATTATTTAATAAGTAAGTTTATTTTAAAAGGATAAATGAATTGCTAAATGCTCAAAAGGCATTGTCAATATTTTATCTTCGAAAAATACTGTAGAGTGGAATTTTTAATTAAATACACCTCAAATAATTTAGTTTTTCACACTTACTTTTACGAAAATTTTAAAATTTACTTACTCTGTGCGATATTGTAAAGACGAAAAGTATAAAATTTATTTTACATCAAGATTTGTTTAATTTTACTTTAAATATTTTGTCGAAATAGAAATTATCCTACTGAATGCGTAAACGAAAATTGTTTAATTACATAAGTCTTTCCCAAGAAAATTGTACACAATAAAATATGAGAAGATCAATGAGTATTCCTAACTGTTATCCTTTTTCAAAAATAAAACTTCAAGTGCCTCTATTTTTCTTCCGTTTATTTCGCATCGGTTAAATCTCTCAAGTACTGACTTCTAAGATGAACGACAGAAACCATAAACACAGTTCAAAAACGATAATGTACGAAAGAAAAATCAATTGAGTATTTAAATTGTGATGAATTTCCCCCCAAACTTCCATTTTCCACACAGTATCACATTTTTCATTATCACTACTTGAAGTTTTGTGTTGGAGAACATTATAAGAAAAGCAAAGGTAAAATATAATTTGTTAAAACAGTGAATCTTTTATTTAAATATTGTGTTTAACTTTAACAAGTTGTATCGTTTATGCTGAATAGAGATTCATAATGACTTACAGACTAACAATCATTGCCTTATAAAGTTAATTAACTAATCAACATTTGAAGTGGTACATATGGAAAAACCGTCATATTGAAGTGTACACATTATTATTATTAGCTATCCACTCACTGTGGACTAAAAGGTGAGTCGGAAGACCTTTTATACTTTCCAGTTGATTTTAAAGCTCATTGTTTGTTATCATTTAAGAATGTTTTATGGCACTGAAAAAAAGCTGATAATCAAAGTTGTATTCGGTTTTCCCCTAATCCTCCTCAATGTGCTCTTTGTTTTAGTTTTTTCATGCATCACTTAAAGTGTATTTTTTTTTTTTTTTTGTTCCCATGCTGGAAAGTAACCGACTAAGTGTTGGAACAGCTGTCAAGAGCGATGGGAATGTTAAAAACAGGGTATCGCATAAGAAGTGTGGGTTTGGTGTAAGTGCAAGTGTGAGGACCAGACTTAGGTAACAAGAGACTGGTTCTTTACGATTGAGGCATGTTGGAGGCCGACCACGTGTTACAACTGCGACGCAGGATCGTTCTTTGATGGTAAATACTTGTCGGAATCCATTTGTAACGGCAAGAACTCTTCAAACGGGCTTACGGCTTACTAAACACTACTGGAGTCCGAGTAAGTACTCAAACAGTGCGTAGGCGTTTTCACTCTGATGGATTAAGGTACCGACGCGCAAGAAAATTTCCGTATTTGAGCCGTATGTAAGCAACACCGACTGGAATGGGAACGAAATCATGCCACTTGAATGATTGAACGATGGATTGTGCGATGTCAGACGAAACCGGAATACGTTTGCACCTTAATGAAGAGGTCGTGAAAGATTTTTGAAACAAAACGTCCAGTACTCGTTCACAGTTTGGAAGGTAATTTCTTTGATCAGACGGCTACCTACGGTTGTGTTCAAGACCGAGACTGCGAATGCAGTAAACTACCTGAACGAAGTTGTTATACCTTTAGTTCTACCAAGAAATTGGTGAAACTTTTGTTTAGGTTGGCAAAAATGCCCGCCCACATCGTGATACAGAGGTAAGTTAATTATTTACTGACAATGACATTGCTCGCAGGGACTGGCCCGCTCGGTCCACAGATTTGAATACTTTAGAGCACTTGTGGGACTACCTAAAGAGACAGATTAGAGCTTGGGAAATTTACTTCAATAGCTACGGCAATGCATTATCAAAGAATGGTATAACACGCCTCTTCGCAACTTTATTGAGAGCATGCCAAGGAGAGTTGAAGCTGTTATTCAGGCCAATGGAGATCCTATACGATATTAATAATCTCACCTAGTCGAAACCAGAAGCTGTTTTGAATAAAAATTGCAGAAGTTGTAAAATTTGTTTTCTGTAAATTAAAACAAAAATAAAGATCTTTTAAATTTATGTTTGAAATTGTTTTTTTTAACATTATTATTTCCTTAACTTCTTGCTCACAATGTGTAGGATGTTTAACAATATTACATATTTCCACGTGTACTTCAAATGTTGAGTAGTATATTTAAAAATAATAAAACGTCTGTACTAAATTAGATAATACAATTGGTAAAAACTCTGCGATAGCATCAGCCTAACTGAATCCACCGGTATAAAATACTTTGAACTTTAAAATATATTATAAAAAATAATGTCACAATGTCCAAAGTATAGGCGTCTACCATTAGCACATATAAAAACCATAAGCTACCAAGTTAGCTAATATTTGAAACCTCATTTGTAAAGTTGAAAAGGGGGAAGTTAAATACAGTAACAGAACGCGAAGGACTTTATCGTGTTTACGTTTAATGACTAGAATTAAATTAATAGACTTATACGATTATTCCGTTGAAAACATTTTTAGACAAAACAATAATAATTACTAGTAAAAAAATGAGGTAATTTTTAGATTACCATATTTATTATATACTTCTGTAGGGAAGGATTTGAATTTTAGTAATTTTAGGTTTTGACCTGCCAACGGTAGACATGCACTGTACTTAAACCAGCAATGTTGTATGCAATTGCTGAGTAAAACAAAATTAGAATGATATCACATATTTTCCGAAATCTTCAGTTCTTCCACGCCCATTCTACCTAGATGTTTCCACATCCTATACCGGGCCAAGTCTTTCCTCGTAACCATGCCAATGACCTAAAACAGACGCATTGTTTAATGTTATTATTAGTTTACACACTGATAGTTTACAGCGGCAGAGATGTTCTCCCACCAACTCTACTCTACTTGACTCCGAACCATGACTCGCGTGTTTAGGGTCATGTTCAGGACCACTTTAAACCAACTTCTCAGCGTTTATATATACGGAAATCTGAAATATAAGTTTTGAAGCTCATGAAGTCTACTTTTAAAATCCGTTTGATAAATTTAAATCAACCGTAACAATTGGTTTACGAGTAGGCTATATGTGCGCGGTTAATCTACATGCGATTAACTGTCAGTTTACACAATTCCAAAGCTTTAGCTTTTAAAAATGTTCTAAATATTGAACAAAATTCAACTTTTTGTGTTAAAAAAAAAAAAAAAAAATACAGTAAAAATGCACTTACAAAGTCTCATTTTAAAGGTTTTAAAATTTACTACAACTTTTCCATTGAAAGTATAACGTTTCATCAAAAGTAAAAATGTTCATGGTTTTTGTTGTTTAAAAAATTCATCAATAAAAAATCTCATTGTTTCCGAAGGTGGTATTTTCTTCTACAAACTGTTCCTCAAAGTCAAAACTCAATCGGTTTGCCGTCAAATCAAATTATGATTTAAAAAATATACAGTACTAGCTGACCAGTATGGCGTTGCCCGTGGTGGTTGTTATTTTCAGTCTTTTTAACGTAATTATATTCTTTTTAAGTGTTCAGTCAGTGAGTGGTATTTGGCTTTTATATATATATAGATCTTAAATAATAAAAGCACTATTGTCATAATAATAAAAGATCTGAAATTATAATTTTAGTAACTTTGATCCCCCCAAACCCCTCCTAAAATTTCAAAATTTTTCATACCCTTTCTTAGTGAGCACCTATGGCCCTAGAGGAAGCTAAATACTAAATTGTATTCCAATCCGTTTGGTAGTTTTGAAGAAATCGTGATTTAATAACTTTGATCCTCCCAAACCCTCCCTAAAATTTCGAATTTTTTTAAACCCTTTCTTAAAGAGCGTCTATGGCCCTAGAGGAAGCTACATACCAAATTTCATTCCAATCCGTTCGGTAGTTTTAAAGAAATCGTGATTTAATAACTTTGATCCCCTTAAACCCTCCCTAAAATTTCAAATTTTTCAAACCCTTCCTTAGTAAGCACCTATGGCCCTAGAGGAAGCTATATACCAAATTTCATTCCAATCCGTTTGGTAGTTTTGAAGAAATCATGATTTAATAACTTTGATCCCCCCAAACCCCCCCTAAAATTTCGAATTTTTTCAAACCCTTTCTTAGTGAGCACCTATGGCCCTAGAGGAAGCTACATACCAAATTTCATTTCAATCCGTTCTCTAGATTTTAAGAAATCGTGATGAGTGAGTCAGTCAGTGGTATTTCGCTTTTATATATATAGATAACCCCTCTTAACCGGTCTGGACGGGGCCGAGACCCTGGCCGGCTAATCCGAGGTTCCCGTAATAAATAGATTTCTGTTAAAAAATAACCTACATATTTCATAAATAAACAAGCAAATAAGACGTTATTGCAACTCAATTTATTGTATGTACGTACATACATAAACAAATTAAACATTTTAAACTTACATTAACTTAGAAAACTGAATTTACATATACATGGACTGTATCATCAGTTATTTTTGTATCATCAGTAAAATCAGTTATTTTTTCTGTTCTTTAACTTTCAAAGCGTTTTTTTATGTCTCTCCATTTTCATAGGTTCATCACGTCTAATGTCGTTGAATCTTTTTGCTGCTCAACATATTACTCAATATCTTACAAATATTACATATTTCGTTCCCACAAAATTCAGTAAAGGTTCCGACAAAACAATAGACGAAGAAAAAGAAACAAAGAATTCCGCTTTGTTAATTGATTCTAAGAAAAATACAAAGTTGTCGCGGAAGCAAGAGGGGAATCAAACTCACGCTCCCCTTCCCCTGTTCTGCCAGTCACAACACTAACACGTTGCACACCTAAAGTTGCGTCACCCAGGTTTATTTTCCAGGAAATGTCCGTCAAACAATAAATCCGAGGACCGGTTTCTCCGAGGCCAATTATGAGGGATTCTACTGTAAGCAAAAAACAAAAAAAAAGATAAATTCCACGGTTTTTGTTGTTTAAAAAATTCCACAATACAAAATTATTGTTTCCGAAGGTGGTATTTTCATCTACACACTATTCCTCAAGTCATATCGCAATCGGTTTTGTTAAAATTATTTTATGCTGTCTCAATTTTTTAGCATAAAAAAATCTAATTATACTAACGACAAAATGAGATTTAATGTTATCTTGTCTACTTACTTCATTATCCTTATTGACTACAATAAGATGGCGGAGACCCAATGCTCGGAACAGTCTAAATACTCTGGGTAAAGAAGAAACCTATACAATCATAGAAACAAAATGTTTTAAAAATATTCCAAAACAATAGTTTGCATTAGATATTTAGATAGAACATACGCCACAATTTTATTAATATATTCTGCTGCCATCATAATTTTTGTTCTGGTATGTTTTTTGTACAGTACTGATACAAAATGTTTGAAATGCAGTGTAAATGTGGTTTACAAAGATTAGAGGCTGAAACTGTGGTTAGTTCATCGGCTACAGGATCAGTAAAGGTAATAACACAAATAATTAATTGAATTATATCAAGCGATCCGATAATTTTAAACTCATTTACTTGTATCATTAAAATTTTGCATCTCAGCTTAATTGTTTGCAATTTACATAAAAAAAAATTATCAATCATTAATAAATTAATTCTGTACATAATATAAAACAAAAAGTCCTGACAGATTAATTCATAATCAACTGCAGACTTCGTACAACTGTGTAGAGGTGCACTAGGAAAGGATTTTGTTAAATATTGATTCAAAGGGTTGAAAATGGTCAAAATACGGGGGATCACTCCCAGCCCTACAACAGATGAAACAGCTGATTGAAAAAATTTAGTAACACAATTCTAGATGTGGCCTATCACGTTTGTTGAATGCACCTTACATTCATTACCATAGCAACCAAGTAGGAAAATTTAGAATCAGTTAATTTTTTTAGGATAGAAAAATAAAATAAAAACAAACAGAAATAAAAAATAAATGAAAAAATCTGTATTATAATACAAACATCTGTTGTGACTATTACAAACAAAACAGCTGATTTGGATCATAAGCTTAATTTTAGGTTAGGCCTATACTGAACCAACACACGTTTCTTGAAAGCATTTAGATTTTATTACCATAGCAACCAAATTGGCAAATTTAGAATCAGTTAATTATTTTTTTTAAACAGGTTATAGCAAACACAAACAAAGCAAAACGCTTACTATATCATAATTCAAACACCAATCACGATTAAATTTTCCAAACTTTATTTTTTACTAGGCCTACTTGAACATTTTGGTATACTGTTTTAACGTATCACATTTTGGTAATATTTTACAACTTGAAAATTGCCGCTCTTCTACATAAAAATACAAAAATCTGTTTGCATTTGCTTCGCAGCGGGGTTGGTGAGCGAAGAGAGCAGGGGGGGAGCTCTCTAGTTTCGGTATAATTATTTATACTGTACCCAACTGATGCAACAGTACCTTGTGGTCAGTGAGTAGGAAAGTGAAAGTGAGGGAGGGGCAAGGTACATTTGTGCCAGGTTTCTTGTTTCAAGGCTATATACATTTTAAGAAATTGTGATCAGTCTGTATGCAACAAAATAAAAAATCCAATTTACCAATATTTTAAACCCTTCAAAAAAATTTTGTAAGACTTATAACCGTACAATATTTTGTTTAATTGGAATATCTACCTCATAAATAGTATATATTGTTTGAGATTTCGCCATGTTTAGACAAATCGTTCATTAGATATGATGATAAATATATTTATCGGGGCAGCAAAATATATAGATAGATGCCCCGATCCGGATTTGCATGGATCGATAGAGAAATCAAGTTAAATGTATACTAACCAAAAAAATATATATCAATAAATATATTATATATTTTTATGGGGATTTTTAGTAACTTTGACCCGCCAAACCCCGTAAAGTTTCGAATTTTTTGAAACCCTTTCTTACCGAGCACCTATGGCCATAGAGGAAAATACATATCAAATTTCGTTCCAATCCGTTTTGTAGTTTATGAGAAATCTTGATTTAGTAACTTTGACCCCGCCAAACCCCCTTAAAATTTTGAATTTTTTTAAACCCTTTCTTAGTAAGCACCTATGGCTCTAGAGGAAGCTACATACCAAATTTCGTTCAAATCCGTTCAGTAGTTTTTGAGATTTTGTGATGAGTCAGTGAGTGAGTGAGTGAGTGAGTGGTATTTGGCTTATATATATATATAGATAATAATAACAGTAGTCAGATGTTTCCTATAATATTTTCATTATCAGCTGATTTCAAACTTAAAAGAATTATTTTTGTACTTCTAACTTTTAAGATTGGTTTTTGTGAACAAAGCCATCTGTTGAAGTAAAAACAACACACACTATCAATATATACTAATATTATAAAGAGGTAAAAATGTTTTGTTTGCATGTAGGGGGTAATCTCTGGAACTACTGAACCAATTGAATTTTTTTCAATAAAAAACTACACTATCCCCGAGTAACATAGGCTAGAATTCATATTGATGAAAACATTTTTGAATTCAATATTTATTAAATTTAATTGGAACAAATTCACAAGAACAAGTTGGGCGTTAACACCCATAGCGTCTAACAGCTGTAATACCAATAAATAAGCAACATTATGAAAAACTAAAAAAGGCAATTGAAAATGAAACTTATATCATTCAAAACGTACTATGCAAAGATGTGCACAAAAACATAAATTATGTGAGTTTGTTGCCGTTAAGGCGGGTAAAATAAATTAAACGTAATTTTAGCTTAGGCCTAGACTGATGAACCAACACATATATTTCTTGAATGTATTAACATTAATTACCATAGCAAAAAATTGAATAAAATAACAGTTAAAACAATTCATTCGCATGTCCAGCTTAGTACAAAATAATATTTTAAGCCTAGACTGAACCTACACATGTTTCAACACAAAAAAAAAATAAAAACTTGGGTTATGAAATTTATAAATAAGAAAAAACTATGTTACATCGTAATTAAAAATAAATAAGACATATTATAATTTAATAGTAGGCCTATTAATTGATAATATATATGGTAATTGATAGTGAGTAACCAATATTAACAGCTGATTTCAAAATATGAAACAATATTATTATTTGTATTTCTAACTTTTTGGTTAGGTTTTTGATTAAGTGCAGACCTGAGCCTTACTGGGTTCTTTTAACCTTTATTATAACTGCTGTTATAAAATATAGGAAATAATTTGATTTGAACATTTAACATTATTTACCAACTTAGTTTTGAGGTTATTATTAATCCTACACCTTTATTATAAAGAAAACAACACGATTATGTGTATAGAAGGTTCCAACGGGGTTGGCGTTCAGAGCACGCAGGGGTTTCCCCTAGTAAATTATAAACATAATATAAAAACGTATTTTTTATTCTTTGCTATTGTTAAAATTCCTCTACATTAAAATAAAATGGATTTTGTTAAATACTCACGTATTGAACGGTGTAAGGAGACTGGTGCATAAAAGGCCTTAAATCTATAGTATAGTTTTTCTCCTCTTCAGTCACGGAAATGTCCTATAAACAATGTATATCAAAAAGAGAAACATAAATACACTAACGACATTGCGTTTGATTTGGTCACACAGGAAAGACACAATTTTTAACTCTACTACTTAGCTCACTTTGTTTCTGATAGTTAACTATGTAAAATTAAGTGAAACTAAATTTAAGCTAGCTTTTAAAATAATTTCTTAGACAAAGTTTAAAAGAAGAATAGGTACAAAAAAATGTTTTCCAATCAATTTTATTCAGCTAATTAAATATAATGATTTAAAGACTTGTTACGATACAAAATTATTTCTATGAAAGGTAAACATCTTCACTTTCCCACGATCAAAATCGTCAAAGTTACAGACCAAGCACGGCATATGAGCGGCAGACCTTCTTACATACTGATACAATAAATCAGGTCTTTAAAATATACTAGTACTTCAAAATTAGCAGTTAAATAACACTGCCACAAATATGAGACATCGGTATATTTGAATTAAACCAGGCATCGCACATTTGCGGCAGCAGTCTGTGGATGGAAACCGGCCGTCTCATATGTGCAACGCTAGTCTATGCATACCAAAAAAATTTGGTATGGTGGTAGCAAACTTGTTAAGTATGTCTTTATCAGCAGAGTGGAGTGTTGTAAAATTTCGCCTAAATATATAATAATTACTTACCAAATACTTTATGTCGAACTTTCGCCAGGTTGCTGGAGAGAGCTTGTCTGTTAGCGATAATGAAAGAGGCTCTTTTGTTTGTCGCAGTTTACGTAACATAAACTAAACTTATGCACAAGCGATACAAATAGTATATTTTCTGAAATTTAAATTGTCACGGGCAATTTTATGATAACCTAATGAAAATGTTTTTAAAACTCCTTCTACCAACCATTAACGCCCACTAGTGGGAGGTAAGGACCAAGTTGACTACCGCTGATCCAGGCACGCTTCATGAGGAGTCGAGTTCCAACCCCGATGGAGACAGGTCATGTTACCCAGTGCTGTGTTAATTATATTTAAAAACATTTACTACTAAATATAATGTCTGGCTAAACATGCTGACGCGAGTCGTCCGAGAATCAGCAGTCGTTTGGTAAGACACGTAAATTGGCTGGAAATGTTCACTAAATTTAACAGACTCCTTTTGTAAAAAATCCTTGTATACACCAAACACGCAGGATATCCTTATAGATGTATACGAGAAAATATTTTAAAATGTACAATTTCCAGAAAACTTGCAGAAAATGAATGTTATAAGATCTGCGCAAATCGGTAAAACTATTTATAACGATTGAATCACTTACGTTTATGTTTGGAAACCTTGGATACTCTTTACGGAATGTATCTAAATTCCAATTGTCCACGTCGCAGCTTTCATAATATTCCATGAATATTTTATTTTTGAGCAAAACAATTAATTGTGAACGTAAAATCAAACCTCTTAGGCGCCCAAAGGAATTGATTCCAACATCCTAAAAAAAACAAAAAACAATAGGAACTAGGTCAGTTGATTCAAATGGATATTTTAAATTTTTATTGTTATAAACATTTTGTAAAAACTAAACAACAGTTCTATAAACTATGTAAGCTTGGGGAAAAGTAAAAGTAACAAAATGTAAACTAATTGTGTGTAAATATAATTTTAGATTATAACTTTTCAGAAAACTAATTCTTATTTTCTTTGAATATATTAAGCCCTGTGCAAAATGACAGGCAGATTAATTAGATACACATCAGAAATACATCATTTAAAAACAACAGACTTTGTCTAGGCCTACCTAACTATGCTGACAGCGATTTTTGACTCAGTAAATGTGTATAATTATAAGGATTATAAAACTGTAGGCCTATTTGTTAAAATGTGTTATGTACATAATCTATTATTATATATCAAGAAATATAAAAATGTGATTTTTTATTTCATATTGACATATCAAATATAGTTAAACTTGGTTATAGCGACAACGAAGGGACCGAACAAATGTTGACGCTACGTCTGAGTGACATTACAAAGATGTACAGTATGATTTTTCTAACCGTGCCCTCGGCTAAGATTGTACTAACCTGAATGATAACGTTAGAAATCGCTCTGTCTACTCTAGTTTTCTCCACAAAAACTGAGCCGAGCGGCGTGAAACAGCGAAAACCGAGCTTCAATAACACAGTCATTTAATACACTTAGCAGCGATGTAAAATTATGAAACTTTCACGGATACGCAGATAAGGAAAATACAATTCGTATGATGTAAAAGAAAATCAATTACAAAATCTATTTCATATTTGAAAAATCAATATTACAACAATGTACTTTAATAATGACATGAAATTTTCACACCGCTGGAAAGTTTTTTATTTGTTGGTCAGAGACAAAGTGTTCGCGAGAAAATTTTAGATAAAGGTCCAAATTAATTATTTTGTTTGAAACATTTTTTCGTTTGACTTACGGTTTGCTTGGTACAGCGGTATAATGTGTGCGTTTCAATTAAAACTACACCTGGCCAGGCCGTGCCGACAGACCGTGTTTCCGTTGACCGAGTTCGTCCTCATTTTATAAACATTATAAAATATTGTATATTATACTGAACATATCATATTATCAAGAGACAAGTAGTCTATGACTCATTCAAGTAGTTTTTATTTCAATAATTTTTTTTATTCGAATAATTATTCAATCATTTTTGTTTATTCGAAGTTTGTGGAACTGTCTTTACAATCCTTCCCCGCTACACCGCTAGCCCACCGCGCGCTAGCCGAGCCGAGGGCACGGTTAAAAAAATCGTACTGTACCAACAGGAAATCGTATTTTTGATTTCTTGATTGAAAGGACAAACAACTATACAGTATTACTATTATTGACAACATTATTCATGACGTTTGTTGAAAAGAAAAACACTATACTTTTCTTTTAATGTACAGTAGAGTCCAGATAATTGGAGCTGAGGTCACCTACAATTATAAATTAGGCAACATTGGTTAATGTGTAAAGTTTTAATGAGTACATGTAGTAGTGTGTAACAAACTGTATTAAAAACACTAAAATTACAGTACATATTAAAACATTAACTTACTGTATTAAAAAACATGCACAATTTTAAAGTGTCAACATTACACTGTGGAGGTGGGGGTCTGATCACAACTAAGTAAATGTCTCGCCAGGCTATACGATTGAGTCTCGCCGCGATTTTCTATTGTCCAAACACTTTCCCAGCAAGGAAATGGGTTTAGTTACACACAGCACACAACTGTCACCTCATAGAGTCGAATTGTTCCTTAGGAGGGGTGGGAGAGTTAGCAGTGTTGCTTATAGTGGAACCCCCCCTCTACCGACTTTGGTGAGACCCGCCGTAGGTTTTACGTATGAAAAAAAAAATACGTAGATGGTTTATTTCGCGGACTGATTCTGAGGAAGGAGAAAATAGGCGGTCCGAAACCAAAGGAAAGGAGGAATTCCAACATTTTTCGAGTTCTGAGAAAACTGAATTCAAAGTTTAACATTGATATTTTGTAGATTTATGACGTTACAACCGAGTAGTTAAAATATTTATTGACATTAAAACAGGGGTTTATATTAATGTAAAAGATAACGATTTGACCAGACATAAAAAAAGAGGCTATGTCCGAGTTGACATATTAACCGCGGCCGTTAAAACCAGGTTCAACTGTAGGTTAAATATTACAAAATAGTCAAATATAAAATATAATTTTATAAAACTGTAGGCCTAATTAATTGTAAAAATGTTGTATTTATAAACATAATTATAATATCAAAATAAAGATAAAAATATTATCTTTTAATTGCTTTTTATTTCATATTGATAGATCAAATGCTTAGCAGTTATTAATATTATAATGAAGAAATTAATAAACTAATATGCTTATATGTTATAAGAAGATGTATAAATGTTTCCGGAGTTTAAAAAATGGGTATCTATTCTTTAAATTCGTATAAATGCATATATTTATGACAAAAGGTTCATTTTATAACCTCAAAGAAAATCTTTTAGCGTATTATAATCTACATTAGTTCTATAACTCTTATTTTTAAAAAACAACTTCACAAGACATTACCGTATATTATTGATTGAAGTAGTAAACATAACCCCAAAGTATAATCTACGTCGGGTTTTTGTTTAAGTATTACAGATGATGGGTGAAGTCAGCTGTTATATTCTACTGTTTACTCACATACTTACAGACGGACGGACGTACACTCGCTTTTATTGGAGTTGATCAAACTTTGAAATTTGCAATAAAATAATAAATTCTAACTAAATGAACACTTACATCATGAACTATCTCTTCTAAAGTGTCGACAATCGGAAACCCATTGTACGTGTGTTTTCTCAACAAGTCGACTATATGTCCAACTTTCTCTTTCATTGATAGTACAACAACAGGATAACTCATGACTTCACTGGCGTATTTGTCGTACGAGTTTGGAGGCGGTTCCCAAGGCAGTAATGGAACTCCGGATAGTTGAATATGAATGTCATAGAGGCCCTGGAAAGATATTTGTATTAGGATACAAATGAACAAATGGTAAAATTTCACAAATATAATAGGCCAATCAAGTAATATAATATAATACCATTCTATCAATATAATAGGTCGAGTAATTTTCAAGATAACAAGCTGAGGCTCAGCATAAATGTTTAAAATGTATATTTTAACACCTATGTCAAGTTTCAATTAGATATATTAAAATTTGGCCATTTTAGAATAAGCCAACGCTTCATATATGAATGAGATTTCCCCCTTTTAGTGATTTCTCCTGCTGCAAAATACATACCTGCATTATCGAATTTTTTCCAAACAAACCATTGCTCGGACGAAATAAATACATATGACCTTTTTTGTTGAAAAATACCTCCCCTACACGGTGGTATTTTTTATTTTTCTCTATCTTCATCCCAGCTCGAAATATTAAGGATAATCGGAAAAAAATGATAATCGATTTTTTTTTCGACTTTGGGAAATCGACAGACTGGTAAACTTTTTTTTATGTTAATCTACATACTTTAAGGTATTTATAAAAAAAAATCGGCCGTATTGAAAATTACTGGTAGTTGTAACCTATACTGACTGGGCTATAATTTGTTGAGCCAGATATGTTTTTGAATACTAATTGAAATTAAACAAATACTAGGGGAGACCCCTGCGTGCTCCGCATGCCAACCCCCCACTCCCCAACTCCCTTTTGGAACCCTAGCTAACCTGTGCGAAGTTTTTGCAATTAATGTAGGC
>JAGFPH010010007.1:31585-42973 GCA_018207615.1 Philaenus spumarius
ACTCCAATTACTGGGGACCTAGTGTTGCTATCAGCTCCATTTAATTTTGAGCGAATATTGCACTGTAATTTGTTTACTCCAAAAGAAAGTATTTCTGTCAGTTCTAAAAGGCTGATTTTTTTTTTGTAGTTTCTTCTACGACTAAAGTATAGATTGGTATGAAATAAAACATATATTTTTATTTTAAAATATATTTTTTAAATTTTTATTTATTGAAAAAATAAAAATTTGCAACAAAAAACTAGAAAAACAAGAATTTTGGACACATTTTCAATGGGAAGACCTATATTTGTTGCTTGTTTTTTGTTGTCTATATAATTACAAACAAAATTAAGTGGTTTACAAATGTTTTAGACACAATAATACATTATAAAAAAATTATAATTGAAAAACAAGTTTTTCGTAAAAAATTAGTTTTTATGAAAAAAATTTGTTTTGACACCAACTTGTACAAAATTGCTTCAACTATTTATTTTATTGTTTAGCAACAGCATTAGTTAGGTCAAAACTAGTAAGTAAAGCTTTTTTCAAAACTTATTGGTAACATTGGAATCACTCGGGTTCGAAACAAAAGTACCGTCGCCACGCCCGTCATTTTGTAACTGCCGTCGTCTTCGTTCATTTTATTTCACAACAATCATTATTGTAAAAAGAACAATATTAAAAAATAAACTGTGAAATTACACACGATAACCTAGTACAACAAAGCTAAACAACGCGTAAGCTCACTAAAACACTGCGTAGTAAGTAGGAAGCAAACAACGGCAAGAGCAGACAGCTGTTTACAGAGTGGCCAAAGATGGCAAACATTACATTTTCCGAGATTTATTTACCACAGAAACTGAACTCAAATGGTTCTAAAAAATTCCATAGATAGCAGCACATCTCAAACTTCAACAATAGCGGTCATCAAAGTAACTACGTCCGTGCAAATGCAATTAAAGAACACTGTCATAGCGAGTTCGGGGCTTGCACGACATAGGAGTTCGTGCGGGGCTGCCCCGACACTTGTGTGGAAAGAGTTAAACACCTTTTAAACCAATAGTAATCTATATTTATTTTTTTCCCCTACTACATTGTAAACAATATTAACGAGTTTCTATTAGTGTTCAACTAAATTTTGCTTTACAATCTAAGTAAAACCCACAATCTCATTTTCATAAATTGTAAACAAGATGTAGAGCATAAGACCTAGTTTGTAATATTACTATATGTAATTGTTTTGTATTTCTACAATAAAAAAACAGGGTTGCAGGAAGTTTTTTGTTTTGGTTTTCAAAACAATATCTCTAAAAATATCTTTTGCACATTTTTTTATGACTTCATTAAAAAAATTCCGGTCGAATTCCTCTTTTTTCCGTTTTCATTAAATTAAAACACTGAAAAATCAATCACTTTTTTTGGAAAATTAGTCCCTTTTGTCACTTTTTTTGAACCTCTGAACTGTTACCATCCCTTTTTATAGCAAATTGATTTTTTTAGGTTAGTGCAAGACAGCCGTATCTCTTCTTATCTTATCGAGTCAGAAGGAAGCTGCAAATATTGTGTCTCCCCCTTTTTTTGTGTTAAGTTTCTTGTTATTTTTGTACTTTGATGGGTTGAAGTCTGTCCATTGCTACGAATTACAATGTGGCCTAACATTACTGTTTTCTTTAAAAACATTTCTTTTAAGATTTTGTTAGAAAGCCTTTGATTGATTGTTTTAATCAAATTATTATTTTTTTTTCATTTGTGTGAGAGAAAATATCTTATGTAATATTGCTATAATTAATTATTCATGATTTGTGAGGTCTCTTTAAAACTAAGTCTTCGTGTATAGGTTGAAAATAATGTTAACATTTTTTAAAATAAGTAAATTTAGAAAATTTGTAAATTTATGAATTACATCCTATCCAAGATTTCTTAAAAAATATTGTGCATGTAGTGCATGTTATTTCTTGAGGATTGTTTTAACTGCTCTCTGAATTATATCGAGCAATTAACTCGTTTTTCAAATAAATAATAAGCTACATCGAAACATATATTATTAAATTGTTTACACCCCTTTCTATTGATTTCCTTTAAATATTTATGAAATTATTTATGAGCAGCTAAAATTTGGAACACTTTTTATTTTTCAGGTTCCCATACAATACAAACATTGTTTTTATTTGTGCTGGCCTACTTTCTCCTTTCCATATGGACTTATGGTCTCAGTGTATCAGCTGGTTTATTTATACCGTCACTTCTCACAGGCGCAGCGTGGGGTAGACTCGTAGGGTTAGGTTTAGAAACAATCTTTCCTGACTCGGTAAGTTTTTCTGTTATTATTTACTTCTACGATAAAAATTTGTCTAAACAGAATTACATATATTTAATAAAATAGTAAAGTTATGCTACTTCAAGTACAGCAGGGCTTCGATTTACCAAGCCTCTGCTATTCGAGTTCAGGTTTAACCCCACAACTGTTAGATCGCTCTTGAGTAGTCTCAGCTCGCCGCAGTGTAGTGAATTGAGTAGTCTGTGACAACTCAAATTGTATTGAATATTTCACTTACTGAATATCATCTAATCGCAATAAAACAAAAATTGTTGGAAAGGAAACGATTTAAACTTTAATAATTGTATTTACAATTTTTTTCTAAAACATATATTTAAGTATGTAATCATTGTTTTAAATTGTAGTTTTCTGTAGCTCCATAAAGGCTACGTTTAGAAAAATACCGAAGAACAAAAGTATCATAAAATAATATGTTCTACCGATAAAATATTGTGTTTGTATTTAAAAAATCAAAGATGGCAGCCATATTGGAAAAATGGCGAAGATTAAAAATACAGTAACAGCGTAATTTTAATGTACATATAAATCCAGGGAAGGTTCCCAATTTAAAGTTTTTTGAGAAACTGATAGTTTCCGAGATCGCAATGGTGGCCATTTTGAGTTGATCACCCCGTATACTCAAACCTATTAAAAGAAAGATCCCTTTTAATGTAACCGCTTAAAGTTTAGAAAAGTTTGTTATTTAGCTAGTTAAGAAACAGACTGCTTCTACATTTACAAGCAGTGAAAACCAAATCAGGTGTGATGTAAAAAATAAACGTACTGTCTAAATAATAGCCTGTATTGGAAATTACTTGCGTAATGTCTTCTTCTTAAGTTTCTGTTTTAGACTTATGTTACCTAAAACTAACAGATATGTTTTACTTTCTCACTATACTATAGTATAGAGAAAGTATAATGATCGCAAAAAAAATCGATGTTGAGATTTTTGTGGAAATATCCGTTTTGGGACCCCCTGAGTCCAAAAAAGTGGTTTTTACAAAATGTCTGTCTGTATGTCTGTATGTATGTATGTATGTATGTATGTCTGTATGTATGTCTGTATGTAGACAAAGCTAGAGAGAAAACTATTCGATCGATTTCAACCAAATTTGCACCAGACATGTCCAGTACGCCTGTATAGATGCACGAAAAAGGGTTTTGAACAATTTTGAAAAACAACCCTCTTTTTGGCCAAAAAACCCCCAAAAATACAGTTATTATTTTTTTATAAAAAAACGGCTCTAACGATTTTGATAAAATTAGGCTTATTTGTAGCCTTTAATGTGCCCTACCATATAAAAAAACCCGCAAATTTCTAAAAATTCTCGTTTAGCTAATAATAATAATAATAACTGATTTTTGGGGGGTTTTTGGCCATAAAGGGGGTTGTTTTTCAAAAATTTTCAAAACCTTTTTACGTGCATCTATAAAGACCTAATTGACGTGTTTGGTGCAAATTTGTTCGAAATCGATCGAATAGTTTTCTCTCTAGCTAATAATAATAATATTTATTAGTTAATCGCCTACTTTAATAAAAGTATACAAAGCTAGAGAGAAAACTATTCGATCGATTTCAACCAAATTTGCACCAGACATGTCCAGTACGCCTGTATAGATGCACGAAAAAGGGTTTTGAACAATTTTGAAAAACAACCCCCTTTTTGGCCAAAAAACCCCCAAAAAATCAGTTATTATTTTTTTATTAATAAACGGCTCTAACGATTTTGATAAAATTTGGCTTTTTTGTAGCCTTTAATGTGCCCTACCATTTACAGAAACCCGCATCTTTCTAAAAACTCTCGTTTAGCTAATAATAATAACTGTTTTTTGGGTTTTTTGGCCATAAAGCGTTTTGTTTTAAAAAAAATAACATAACCATTTTACGTGCATCTATGAAGACCTAATTGACGTGTTTGGTGCAAATTTTTTCGAAATCGATCGAATATTTTTGTCTCTAGATAATAATAATATTTATTAGTTAATCTCCAACTTTAATAAAAAAACTCTCCTACCCCACCCTACAAGTCACAGTGAATCTGTTTAGTAATTTAAATGTATTTGTGAGAAAGTATGTGCCAGTTCCTGGTACCGTTTATTTATTTTGGAAGAATTAACCTGTTGAGAATTTTATTTTGTGAAAAGAATTTTTGTAAATTAATAATTTATTGTATTGCAGGCTTGGGTGGATCCGGGCAAGTACGCCCTAGTCGGAGCCGCAGCACATTTAGGTGGCATTGTACGTATGACTATCAGCCTAACAGTTATAATGATAGAAGCTACAGGGAACATTTCGTTTGGTTTACCTCTCATGATAACACTAATCACTGCCAAGTGGGTTGGAGACTTTTTTAACGAGGTAAAAATTTATTTGAAATATAATCCAGCCGTACAGTGCGGCAGGTCATATAACAGTTTCCGCAAAACAAGAGTTAAATTTGTTCATGCGCTACTGTGGTAATTTATTGTTGTTGACAAAATTGAAAATTTTTGTTTTTAAACTCTCGAAACTATTGGCTTTGAATTTTATCTCTCTATATAAAAAATAATGTTTGTTTCTTTGTCCTCTATAGATGCAAAAACTATTCAACCGATATCGCTAAAAATTTCACAATTTATTCATATAATTGCCAGGAGTGTTTAGACGTTACAGTGTAAGGGGTTGAAATGGGGTTGCTACCCCTATACAATAAATGTACTTAACTTTCTACAAGATATAAAGCTAAAATTATGTTATACTAGCATTGATAGACAAATCAAAGTTAAATGTATATTAACAAAAAATATATATCAATAAATATATTATACTATGTATTTCTTTTGGGTATTTTAGAAACTTTGACCTCAAACCCCCCTAAAATTTCGAATATTTTAAAAACCTTTTTTTATCGAGCACCGAGGGCTCTAGAGGTCCTTACATACCAAATTTCATTCCAATCCGTTCGGTGGTTTTTGAGATTTCTTGATGAGTGAGTCAGTGGTATTTGGATTTTATATATATAGACAGGGTGTCTAGCGACAGGGGAAATAGGGAAAACCTGGAAAAGTCAGGGATTTTATTTTTCTGGAAGAATCAGGGAAAAGTCAGGGAATTTTGGTTAAGGTCGGGGAAAAATAACATTTCTAAGGAAAATAGTTAAAAATAACTATTAAAAATCGTAGATAATTACAATTTTTAATTGAGAAAATAAACATTAAAGATAGATGAATTTCTAAATTAATCAATAAGAAAACAATGTATTCTGATACGTAAAAACAATTATCGGCAAGTTACGGGAGTGATTGTAGCAGCTTGTTCCAATGCACTTGCCGTGATATGACCTTGAAACTTTTCTCTAACGTGCTGGTACATTTGTATCAATTAATTAAATATTCAATGCAAATCTGTTCTGGTAGCTGGATTACGAAAACCAATTAGTTATTTCTTTTGTTACAATATAATAAAATATAATTTGAGTAATTCATTGTTTAATTTAATATTTATAGTCATAAATGTCTAATTTGCAACTGCTGATTGCGGGTACAGTAACATAGATAGATAGTGTTAATATAATATTATCATGTTTAATTAAATATTTAATTAATTCCCTAAAAATTAATTTGCTCACCAATATAATATGATTGATTTACTAAAATAAAATTAGCATGGTTTTGTTTGTGATTTTTCAAAGATTGGTCAGGGAAAAATTTATTTAGTCAGGGAAAAGTCAGGGAATTTCAAAAGGTCATATCACTAGCCACCCTGATAGATTATTTTTAAGGGATATGCAAAACTATTTGCAATTTGATTACTTAAGTAAAAGGAAGGAAACGGAATAACTACCCTTAAAAATAAATGGCAATCCACTTACTTTTTCTATGTTCTCAAAAACTACTCAACTAATTTCACTAAAATTTCACAATTTACACATATCAGTAGCAGGATTTTTTTTATAGAATATGGTAATTACAAACAAATAGGTTTAAATAGGGTAGCAACCTCTATAAAATAAAAATAAGTTGCACTAAATTCCTACAAACTGTAAATCTAAAATTATTTATTACTAATATTCTTAATTGATATAAAAAAATATTTGCAATTCAATTCCTTAAGTCAAAGGATCAAGTATTTATGTACCACTTCGGCCCACAAGGAAGTATTGTGGTAAGATTTTCCCTCCAATGATCATTCCAGATGCCTCCCAGGTCTCTTGTGAAACCAATTAGAGTCTTGGGATCAACACCACTGATCTCTTTCGGGCTAACAAAAGCAGTTCCAAATATTGTAAGACTTCGATAATCCGGCAGGCCTGATAGTTCGACATCCATCATCTTGAAAATTGGCACTCATTAAAAATGGCGGTTTTTGTAATTATTGAGTGATTTATGCCCTGCTACACTGTCTGTTGGCTCCGCATCTGTCAAAAACATCGTGTAAAAATCTACTGCTCAATAAACTCATCCAAAACAAACATTTCTCCTAAAAATCGAACCGATTCAAAACAATGTGCTCTTGTCGTAATTTAAAAACGTTCCCGGTTAAAGGGACCGTTTAACACTTACGTTGCTGACAGTATTTTGTTGAACGTATTCCACTTAATGAAGATTATTGGAACAAATTGAAGTCTTTCTAAAAAGATACGTTGAATTTCTTGTAAATAGTTGTTCGATTTAAGACCGCTTTGCACGGTTTGGAAGTGAAAGGGTTTCGAAGAGTTTGTGACAGGCTAGAGTAAAAATAGCAAACCTCCTCCACGTACTGACTAACGGAAGCCAACAACAAAGGGGAATGGAGCCGTCCCTACCTGAGGCCCATCAGTTAGCGGCAATCTCTCTAAGTTATCTCTCTCGCAGATATTGTTACATAGTTTCAACGTGTAATTTACGTTTTTGTTTGTGCGTTGTAACAACTCTTTAACAACCCAATAATATATATGTATATATAGTACATGTGCGTTTATTTACAGTTTTTTCCCTGTTTAAACCATTTTAAAGAAAAACCTCGATAATCCAGCATATTCGATATATCACCGGATCCCCGAGCATGCCGGATTATCGAGGTCTTACTGTACCGTAAATCTCCTATTCTCGAGAGCCTCGCAATTGCACAGCAGGTGTTGAGCCGCTTCAATCCCAAGGAAGCAGAACCGACAGGAGTCTTCCGAGACCAGGCTAATTTTTTTGAGATGGCACTTGGCCGGGCAGTGACCAGTAAGGATTACAGATCTTGTACATTATAGCCTTGAAACGATGAAATTATACCCTTATCTAACCCAGATTAATATCTCCGTAATGCCATATGTTTGGAGAATCATTCCTATTAGGCAAAAACCTTTTTCATAAATACCTGCAATAAAGAGCAGATTTTAGATTTTTTACAAGGAGTACTGTTCACAGAACTACTAGTGGTAACCTGAAATGAATAACGATCCTAATATGTTGTTACCAAGTATGTCAACCTAAATGCTTGGATATTGATTAACACGATCACTGCTAAGGACGCACATGTGAGTTTGACACTGAACACTATAAGAAGCGGCCGACGCACAGTGCATTGCACGCCAACCCCCATATTGGGAGTATTTTCAATACACAGTGCATTGCGTGTTTCGCTCGCCAACCCCCATATTGGGATTATTTTCAATACACAGTGCATTGCGTGTTTTGCACGCCAACCCCCATATTGGGAGTATTCCAATACACAATGCCTACCCTAGTGTTAGGAGAATTTTCATTACACAGCATTTCGTGCTTCGCACGCCAATTTTAGGCCTGTGTGCTATGTATGCACATGTGCGTCCGTTTTAAAATATTAGTGATTAGAAAGGCTCAAAAATAACAAATAAATTAATTTCTACTCATTTAGGCTATAAATATAAAAAAAGGTCAGCTCCTAGCATAGGAAATACGCAATTTGCGTAGCAGTGAACGTGTTAATGCATTTTCTACATTGAAAGTTTCCTAAATACGTATAGTTTATTGTACTGGTTAAAAAATGATTTTCATTAAAATTACAATGATCAAGGGTTAAATCATTGTGAGGCTATTAATTGGACCTAGTGGTTTTCTTGATGGACTCTTTTGTAAGGTTGAGGAAGATAGAAGAATATTTGACATTTTATAGTGAAAGTTCTGGTGGAGCAATCTTTGTTTTCCATTAAGTCAAAGTAACTTTTCTAATATTCTGACATATTATCAGCCTATTAATATTTTTCACTAAGTATGAGATGAAATAAGCATTCTTTGCTTGTAATGAGCGTGACTTTATAGCTGGGGTTTAAACTGGTATTTAGTAATGAGCGTGACTTTTATGGTTGTGCGAATCACAATAAATACACCGACTGCAGACGTAAAGCTACACTGACAAAATGGCAGCAAACGGCACCATGGCTTACCTGTTATTATTTGTAGTTCTGCTCGTTCAAAGTTTCCTACTGGGAAACAGCCAGTCTACACGAAGTACTACAGAAAAGGTTCTTGAAGTACGATCGCTCAACGAAATTCTTCAACTTGTTAAAGGCGCTTTCGGCGGATAGGTACAGGCATGAAGTTGTAAAGTATATTTAAATTGTTTTTAAATAATACTAGATGCGAATAAATAAATAATTTGTGGAATATGTTGTTGTTTAATTCATAAATTATTTTGCATAATTTTCTGAAAACTAACTAATTCTTTAGTTAAAGTTATAGTACCACATTTGTAATAATGAAATATAGATTTGGTTACAGTTAAATTAGGATACATTAAGAAACCTATAGTGGAATATTTAAAGACACATATGTAGGTAATTTATTTCTATCATTTGTTTAAATGTATTGTGTGATTCATTTACTAGTATAACTTATTTGTGTTTCAAGCTTTTCAAAATTTTTTCTGTGTGTTAACCTTTTGCGCTCTATTTATTTGACACTTGGCTGCTCCACCAGATCCAATTAAAATATTACTGTTTGAAGAATTATTTTTGTAAAATCACCAAAAAATTACTATAAATAGTAAATATAACTTATTATATATCATTCTGTTCGGAATAAACCAGAGAATAAGGAAAAAATTGTTGTAAGATTAAATAAAAAATGTTTCATTGAGTAGGCCTATTTTAAATATAATTCGAAGAAAAATCAATCGATTATTTTGTTTTGTAATAAAATTAAAAATAAAAATAATAGAGTTTAGAGGTTTGAAAATACTTTACTACACTAAATGTGACTATTATAAATAATTAAAAAAATAGTCTTGAGGTATAACAACATTGTTTTATTGAGTAGGCCTATTTTGAATATATTAGGTCAAACAAGCAAAAAAAAATGTTTTTTTTTTATGAATTTAAAAGTTGTAATAAAAATGATTAGAGCTTGGAAAATACGTTTTACAGTAAATATGTCTGTTTAAATATGTCAATTGTACTCATATTTATTCAAAAATGTATTTTAACAATAACATTTTTGTGTAATAACGGTACATATAGTTTAAAAAGCTGCCATTTCTCAACACAAAAAAAAAAAACAAAAACAAGATTACTACATTATTTGCATAAACAAAATTTACACAAAAGAGCATTACAAAACTGCAAAATAATAACGTACAATAAAAATAAATACTACTTGAAAAAGCGTAAACAAAAGTTACATGACGCAAGATAACAGACGATGCTACTTGTATTTTTCGATCTTGATTGGCAAACAGCTGCTCAACCTCAGAGAGATATAAAATATATTCCACAGCCAATATAATCTTGTCAGTGGTTTCTAAACTGTTTTGACAACATTGAAGTCTCATTAGACTGAAAACCACAGATTCTACACTTGTTTGGAACATAGAAATCATATTAAAACATGTGTTGGAATGAGTTCGACAGTGGAGCACAATGGCAAATTAGCGATGTCAGACTGAGTTCGCCTATGGAGCGCAAAAGGTTAATGGTAATTCAAATTTATTTTAAGGATAATATTATGTACACATAAATTATTGAAAATTAAAACAAATTAATTACTTAACCCTGAAACCACCGAACTGATTGGGTCGTTTTCACTGCTTGCACAAATTATCATTTTAAAAATGTATAGAGTGCATTTCATTCAAGTAAAGTTTACGTTATATATTTTCTTGTTCAGAAAAGTACGGAGAACATTGCTATGTAGACGAAATAGTTTTAAAAATTTGTCTGCCTTTTGTTTTTGAGTTTCAAACAGGAAAATTATTTTTTACAACTACGTCCTTATCGTTTGTAGTCGTTACAAGCTCTAAAGACTATGGTTAACGTGCCAACTTTGCAAACGATATGGTGCTGCATGACGATGACGACTTTCTAGACTTAAAGTTATGAATCTACAAGTGGACATGAGAACACTCATAATGTGGGCATCTGGGGGTCCCCACGAGATGGTACAGTTGCAACAAACTCCCCTAAATTAAATGGTTTTCGTGCCATACCCTGGCGGAAAGTTTATGGGCTTTTTTTTTGCTCTTTCTTACCTCGAAGTGCTACAACTATGTCTCTTTCTTCAATTGGAAAAAGCTGAACCACAGAACTTTATTTGTCAGCAAGACTGGCTGCCTCATTGGTATAACTAAGTACGCGATTGGTTAAAAGGCGTTGGACGACAGAGCTTTTTTCGCATAGCCTCTACTTTCACTCTATCTGATACCATGCTATTTTTACGTTTGGGGGTTCATAAAGGATGAAAATGTGAATGTGCCTGCGCTACCAGCTGATCTACCCGACTTAAGAAACAGATTGAAGCAGTTGTTGTAACAATTATTCCAGACACACTGAACAAGGTTTGGGATGAACTCGGCTATCTACCCGATGTGTGGCGAATGGTGCTCACATTGAACACTGAAAAAAAACCGTTTCACTTGATCTTTCATTTGAAGTATTATTTATAATTATAAGTTAAATGTAATAAATATTAAAACTCCATTTTGAAACTCTCGGTATTAAGTATTGTATGATTAAATTTATCAACTAGTCCTTGCTTTGTTTATCCAGGTCAGTCCAACTCCTTTTGCTTATGTTAGTTTTAAATATAGATCTATATATTAATTTGAAAAGGTTTTTTGTAATCCAAATGAGATCTCGAGTTCTATTGGGCCGATTGACATGCGATTT
>JAGFPH010010008.1:6033-18861 GCA_018207615.1 Philaenus spumarius
GGGGGGTGGGGGAGGAGAACAAGTATAAATAGGAGACAATGGTAGATCATAGATAGTAGCAAACAAAGCTTCTGAAGATGGGGTCTACCCGAAACGCGTCAGGTGAAAAAAAGACAAAGCTAAGAACGGCGAATAAGCAAGAAGACAAATATTATTTTAGACTTTTCTTTATTTAATAAATAATAATAATTTACATATACAGGGTGTATCAGGAAGAAACGGAAAGAATTGCAGGACGTGTTCTACTGGTGAAAATAATGAAAAAAGTTCCTATAAACATAGGTCCGAAAACGCTTCGTTTTCCAGATATCCGCCATTTTGTTTTTTGTACAAAATAATTCATATCTAGAGAACGGTTTTACTGATTGAGTTCAAACCTGGTATGAAGGTTTAAGCTGTCAATGATATACCTCAAAAAAAATAAACGATTAAATCCAATCATGCGTTTCAAAATGGCGGCTGTTTGAAAATTTCAAACCTAAATTACTCCAAAACCGTACATTTTAACGAAAAATGTCAAGACACCTTTTTTGTAGCCCTTTTGATTCCCTATCGGATGGTGTAACTGTCAAAACAATCGGATGAAGGATAATAGCTAAGTTAAAAGGTAATGACAACAAATGTCCATACAATATTGTAGTATTTACTGTGTTTGTATAGGATGCCGAGTTGAACAAACCAATTAGTACACATAACTTAACTGTTATCCTTCATCCGATTGTTTTGACAGTTACACCATCCGATAGGGAATCAAACGGGCTACAAAAAAGGTGTCTTGACATTTTTCGTTAAAATGTACGGTTTTAGAGTAATTTAGGTTCGTAATTTTCGAACAGCCGCCATTTTGAAACGCATGATTGGATTTAATCGTTTATTTTTCTTGAGGTATATCATTGTCAGGTTAAACTTCTACCAAGTTTGAACTCAATCAGTCAAACCGTTCTCTAGATATGAATTATTTTGTACAAAAAACAAAATGGCGGATATCTGGAAAACGAAGCGTTTTCGGACCTATGTTTATAGGAACTTTTTTCATTATTTTCACCAGTAGAACACGTCCTGCAATTCTTTCCGGTTCTTCCTGATACACCCTGTATGTACAGTTAGTTCTTTCTACCGGAGGAAATGAAAAAGGGAAGGAGAAACCAAATTCAAATCCTCGATTAATTATTAAGGTAATTCAGTTCAAACATATATAAGCTACTTGTTAGTTCAAGGTTAAATATGAGCGCCGTGTAAAGCACTTTGAGGAAGCGCCTCGTCTGTCACCTTAGATAACGATCAAATGGACACAAAACCTGTCTTTCTCTCAACTCATTGCTTATGTTTTATTGCTGGTATGTTGGCAGTATGCCCTTACTTGATTGTTTACACGCAGTAATGTTGCCAACATGTGGCTCTCCCAAACCAAATATTAGTTTTGGTATGAGACTAATGTACGATATACAATACATGAATGACAACTGGTCTTCTCTTAGGGTTATGTTTATAAAGAAACGCACCACTGTAATTAAAAGCGTGCGTTAAAAATATATTTTGTACGCGCCCAAAGGAATTTCGTGAGTGGAA
Source organism: Philaenus spumarius (assembly GCA_018207615.1). NCBI lineage: Eukaryota > Metazoa > Arthropoda > Insecta > Hemiptera > Aphrophoridae > Philaenus > Philaenus spumarius. The sequence goes on from JAGFPH010010008.1 coordinate 7,603, forward strand.
CGGCTCAATCGTTCTGAAAATGTTTGGAGTTTTAAACCACTAATCTTTTATACCGTTTACCATTTATATCATAGGCAAATAATTAAATCAAATTGAATACATTTCACAATACTGCCGCGACAGTAATTCAGTAAAAAGTAAAAAATAAACCTTTTTACTAAATAAATCAAATGAAAATAAATCAAAATTATTAATATGTATAACATCTATACATAATTAATTTGCTAGGGGTTATTTTGTGAGTAGAACTCCTCCTAGAGTTTTTAACCGATTTTGATGTTTTTGGTGTCATTTTACAGAGCTCACTCTGAAGTTGTGCTTCCCTTAAAATGAGCTCAATGTATGTTAAGGGCTTCGCCCCAGTGGCCCTCAAAGTTGCCATGTTAATCTTATGGAAGGTCAATTTTAAGGAAGAAGAAGAAAGATTTCTTTTGATTTTATCAGAGGCACAAAAAACAGCTGTTCGTATGAAAAGCTTAAAACAGCTGATTTTGATCAACAACTGATTTGGATCAAAAACTGAATATAATTTTAGGTTAGGTAAATCAAGCAATAGCCAAGCATTGCCCGGTCCACTAGTAGTACATAAATTTAACACATATTAACCCTCTTTAAATAATTAATAAATTATAAATCTATATAGTGTAGATGGCCATATTGCTTCATTTATTTGGCTTTTATATATATAGATCTTAAATAATAAAAGCACTATTGTCATAATAATATAAGATCTGAAATTATGATTTTAGTAACTTTGATCCCACCAAACCCCTCCTAAAATTTCGAAATTTTTCATACCCTTTCTTAATGAGCACCTATGGCCCTAGAGGAAGCTGCATACCAAATTTCATTCCAATCCGTTCGATAGTTTTGAAGAAATCGTTTTTTAATAACTTTGATCCCCCCAAACCCCCCTAAAATTTCGAATTTTTTCAAACCCTTTCTTAGTTTGTTTTGTTTGTTTTTTCGCCTTTATTTGGGCGCAGTCGAGGCTATGAAGCCCCTTCTACTGAACCCATCAACAAAATACATAAATAATTACAAAATTTATAACAAAATTATAATAAAGACAATAATAACAAAATTATAAATATAACAAAATTATAAATATAAAGAATAATATAAACTAACATGACTCATGCTACAAATAAAATAGGTAAATCATAAATAAAATATCCACGAAATACACACATACATACACATGCCTACATACATACACATGCCTACATCCATACATACACACACAATAGATACTATACATACTTTACATACAATATATATCTATAAAACTACGCAAATTTTTAATGAAATAACTTTAATTTTTAATAACAAAGAAAAACTTTAAATTTAAATTACAAAACTAAAAACAACCACAAACTTTAGTGCCTCGATGAATGTAAAAGACCAGTAATAAAGAAATTATTTTATACAACATGAAAATATTCATATTACATAAAATTAATTGGAGTAAATCAAAACATAAAAAAGAAAAAAGAAAGTATTACCAGGAAATCACACACTCTCTCTTTGCCTAGCCAAAAACTGCCCCCTAACATTCAATCTAAACTCCGATAGACCTGAACCCTCGCTTACCCGGGCAACAACTGAATTCCACAATCTGCAACCTGAAACTGCAAAGGATTTGTTGAAGATGGATGTACGGTGGAGGGGAATTTGGAGAATTCTAGAAGCCGAACGTGTATTGACACTATGTATATCAGACATAAAATTAAAAAATGTAGAAAAATAACACGGAGAATTAGTTTTAAAATACTTATATAATACAGTCAACAAAGCAAGATCTCTTCGATAACAAAGCTTGAGCCATTTCAATTGGTTATAAAAAGGAGTAACATGTTGACCAAAACCTATGGAGAAAATAAACCGGATACATGCATTTTGTGCCCGCTGGAGCCTTAATGCTACCTCTGCCTTCAAGTCACTGTAAACGACACAACCATAATCAAATATAGGAAAAAGAAGTGACTCGACAAGCAGAGCTCTCACCTTAGTGGGAATCAGCATTTTGTATCGTCTCAACTGTCTTAGCGAGGAAAAGACCTTGTTGCAGACATTGTCCACATGGTTTGACCAAGTAAGCGTTCTATTGAATAAAATACCAAGATTTTTGACTTCATCCTTAAATTCTAAGTTAATATTATTAACCTTTATATTAGGCACAGATCGAAAAACAATATTCTTTAATAAACGTGGGTAGCCGATTATAATTGCCTGCGTTTTCCCTTCATTAATCTTGAGACCATGACGAGCTGACCAAACAGTCAGTGAAATAATATCTTAGTGAGCACCTATGGGCCCTAGAGGAAGCTACATACCAAATTTCATTCCAATCCGTTCGATAGTTTTGAAGAAATAGTTTTTTAATAACTTTGATCCCCCCAAACCCCCCTAAAATTTCGAATTTTTTCAAACCCTTTCTTAGTGAGCACCTATGGGCCCTAGAGGAAGCTACATACCAAATTTCATTTCAATCCGTCAGTGAGTCAGTGAGTGATTGAGTGAGTGAGTGGTATTTCGCTTTTATATATATCTTATCTTCTAAAGCGAGAGATAATTGTATGTCTGCTAAATGGATCTGGAATCTCCGTCTAAGGGTTTTTGATTTTTTGATTTTATATGGGGCTTTTGGCCACGAGAAATCGATTGGAAATGGTCACCAGTCTGGGAAAATTCGTTTTCTTCGTCTTTTTATTAAATTAAAAAGTGAAATTTGTCCATTTTAAACAATACAAAGCACAGCTGATGCAAATGTTTTCAATGTCATTACAATAATCATCTGTTTTCTTTTAAACGAAGCACAGCTGATGCAAATGTTTTCAATGCCATTACAATAATCATCTGTTTTCTTTTAAACTGTATTTTATTAGAGGTAAGCCTAATGTTGTATCTATTTATAGTTACCATGGCAACGAATACTTCTGCTAAATAAACATACCCTTTATTTAGTTGTTTAATGTTATAGGCCTAACCTAAACGATGTTCACGGAAATTTGCAATAATAGTTATTGACGTGAGCGAACTAGGCCCTGCTTATAATCGAGCTTTAGCTCGGTCTCCTGGTACTAGATATATGAATGTAAACTACTTTTTCTATTAGTGTCAAAATATATAGATCTACAAAAGGATGACACAAAAATGTTAATACTTTATCAAAAACTTTTTAAATGGACAGTTAGTTCTATTAGCCCAAAGCATTATATAAATCAGCTGATTGAGTTAATTTGCTAACCAAACAGATGTTTTATAGTTGCTATTCGAAATTAGAGGTTAAGTTTGTTATAGCAAATCAATTTATTACTAGCTTTCCCGTGATAATATTTCACAAGTTAGGAGTATGCCTACTTACGTGATTTATTGCATTAATTTAACTAAGTATATTATGTTTATTTATTTACGTTGGTTTAATTTGATTGATTTATGTGATAGATTACACTTGCATACAGAATGTAAACAATCTGACTAACAGCTGTCATGTTAGTTAAACAGATTGTTAATAGATGACGCCTTTCATTAGGAACCGCATGAAGTATATAATACAAAAGTTTTTTTAATAAATTTCTGTAAGGAAAACATGAATTTTAAGCTGTTTGTCACTTAGCGACAAAAAACACTTTTGCAAAATAATATATAAGGATAGTATCCTATAGTATATACCCTAATTTTGTTCAGATATTCTGAGTTGTCATTCCATTCAAGCTGAATTGTTGTCAAATAGGAAATTTTAAAATTATCCAACAATGTTTGAGTTGTTTGTCTGAAGGTTCATAATTGATTGTGAATATTGTGACGTTTGACCCTTTTCTTCAGCTTTTCTTTTTTGCTGGTAATTGACGTTTTCTTTGCGGATTTTCTTTGGATGGCCTGCTGCTACTGTAGTCCCATGAGGAGCATCAATATACTATTTAATTAAGTTATAGGCTGTTATTATTATTGCGTGGGCACGCAACGGGCGAAACATGCAGGGGTCCCGGTGTTTGAAGTAGGAATATAGTCTGATTTAAATTAGAACAGTCCTAGGTGGCGAGCGTTGGACAGAGTGGAGGGGCCGCGCTGTTGCCAAATCTACGCATCGCTGTACTGCCAACGAACGGACTTCTCATAAAAATATAAACGCTGCTTTACAACGTTGCATATGGTTACTATGACAACCGCTGGGAAGGTTATAGCTGGTTGGCTCTTGGAGTAGTGGATCCCTCTCGCTCACCCTCCCCGCCCGTGTCAGCCAAAACTGTTCTACTTTAAATCAAACTTTAAGTCAATCTGGTTAGTTTGAATCTTTATTATACCTCCTTTTATCTATATTTAATATTATAAACAGGTAAAATTTGTTTGTTTGTATGTAGGGGGTAATCTCTAACTACTGAACCAATTGAAAAAAAAATAGTTTTACTAATAAAAAGCTACACTATCCCTGAGTAACATAGGCAAAGTAATTTTTATTTCAATATTTGTAAATTTAGTCGGAAAAAATTCTTAGATTAGGCCTAGGCTGATGAACCAACACATGTATTTACATTTATTACCATAGCAACCAATTGAATAAAATAACAGATAAAATAGCTGTTTGCTCTAATATGTATTTCCATTAACAGCTGATTTCAAACTTTGAAGCAATTATTTGTATTTCTAAACCTTTAGGTTAGGTTTTTATTAAAGTAGACCTTGCCTTGCTGGTTCTTTTAACCTTTATTATAACTGCTGTTATAAAATATACCAAATAAATTGATTTTAATATTTGACATTATTTACCATTTTAGCTTTGTGGTTATTATTAATCTTACACCTTTATTATAAAGAAAACATAACATGATTATGTGACTGGAAGGTTCCCACTTGCGAAGCACGCAGGGTTTTCCCCTAGTAAGTCATAAATTTACTTAGACATTTCATAACATATTATTTACCATGGTAGCTTAAATTATGATTAATAATTTATTTAAACTTTCTCACAAACATATTTAAATTATTAAACAGATTCTCTGTGACTTATTAAAGTAAGGAGATTAGCTAATAACTATTATTATTATTATCTAGAAAGAAAACTATTCGATCGATTTCGAACAAATTTGCACCAAACACGTCAATTACGCCTGTATAGATGCACGAAAAAAGGTTTTAAAAAATTTGAAAAACAACCCCCTTTATGGCCAAAAAACCCCCAAAAATCAGTTATTATTATTATTAGCTAAACGAGAATTTTTAGAAAGATGCGGTTTTTTGCATATGGTAGGGTACATTAAAGGCTACAAATAAGCCAAATTTTATCAAAATCATTAGAGCCGTTTTTTATAAAAAAATAATAACAGATTTTTTAGGGGGTTTTTTTCCAAAAAAGGGGTTGTTTTTCAAACAAATTCAAAACCGATTTTCGTGTATCTATACAGGCCTACTTGACATGTCTGGTGCAAATTTGTTTGAAATCAACCGAATAGTTTTCGCTCTAGCTTTGTTAGGCCTACATACATACAGACATACATAATACAGACAGACATTTTGTAAAAACCACTTTTTTGGACTCAGGGAGTCCCAAAACGGATATTTCCACAAAAATCTCAACATCGATTTTTTTTTGCGATCACTATACTTTCTCTATACTATAGTGTAGTGAGAAAGTAACAATAGTAATAAAATACGTGTTGAGATGGCAAGGAGGTTGGCGTGCAAGCACTCTCTGCTATAACCCGTGATAATATTATTTGTGGAGCCTCTCTGTTCCTGAGAAACCTCAACAAATAGCAAAGTTGAATAAGTAAGTACTCTGTTAATAAACCTCGAGCCAGTGAATTGAATAAAATCACTTTGCCAAACATGAATAGTTTCAATGTAACGAGTCACATTACTCTATGTCAACAGTCATGTCTTTGTATTGCTTTATACGTATCAGTGAATGTAATCTATGGTAGATGTATAAGACAAGTAGTTCAATGCGAGGCCCGTGACGTCATAATCGCCATGTAACAGCGATAGTGTTTAGATACAAAATCAGCCTTTGATCTGCAAAGTTTAGTGATGATTTGTTGGTTAGGTTTGCATTACAACGTTGGTATGTTCGGGTCGCTAAGGTTGCACGATTTATCCTGAGTACCTTTTTCCTTTACTTAAGACGAACTGCAACTTATAAATGTAACTTGTGTGGACCTTATTCATGTTGAAAGCTGAGCCATCTTGATTTTATATTCACTTTAGGAACTAGGTTGTCATACCGGTCCCAGTATTAAATGAGTAGAACTCAAGTTTTAAAAACTAAATTATAGAGTGATCACTTATAGAGTGCTTGCATACATCGTACTGTAAGCGTCCTTATATACACTCCTCAAAACAATTAAAGGATCACTACTTTGTAACGATCGATAATAATTTGACCTTTGGTAGTGGACAACTTTGATAAGAAACAACAGAGGTTGTTTTTGTCTCTTGGCTTTGGATTAGTATAGATAATTCTTATCTTTTTGTAAACATACCGAAACAGGAATGGAAAAGAGCATGATTCCAAGTACTAACCACTTGTCAATTGAACTTACAAGGTGCAGTTTACTAATTTTCTGTTTGGTGCCTCATGTTTACGTATCATGGCAGGTGTTAGAAGATTTATTTTTGACAATGATGTCACTAGGGCTGTCACATGGATTGAAGGTGGTGTTTCTCAACGTCAGGTGGGTCAAAGGTTAGATGTAAGTCAATCAGTGGTTTCAAGACTTTTTGACCGCTACCAACAACTAGAGACTGTCCATAGGAGGCCAGGTCAAGGGCGGCGGAGGTCCACTTCATCCCAAGAGGACAGGTATTTACGTCTAAATGCCCTCAGACGCAGATTTTCAACAGCCAGGGAGCTACAAAATGAGCTAAGTCGAGCAACGGGGACCCAAATTTCCGACAAGATTGTGCGAAATCGACTTCGGGAAAGTGGATTGAGATCTAGACGACCAGTCCAGGTACCTCGGCTTACAGCACGTCACAAAAGAGAAAGAATGCAGTTCGCTTGGACACGCAGACGTTGGCAGCTAAGGCATTGGCGTAAAGTACTCTTTTCTGATGAGTCTAAATTTACTCTTTTTGGTAATGATGGTCGGGCCAGAGTATACAGAAGAAGGAATGAACGTTTTATTCCCTGCTGCTTGTCTTCAGGGTCCCATTTGGAGGTGGATCAATAATGGTGTGGGGTGGTATAACACTCAATGATCGTACAGACCTTGTAGTCATCCGCAACGGATCCCTGAGCGCCCAAAGGTACGTTAATGAGGTGTTGGATGTCCAGATACGTCACAGAGCAGAAGCAGGAGGGCACAATTTCATTTTTATTTACAATGGGGCCCGTCCCCACGCTGCAGGGATCGTGCGTCTGTACCTACAAACCCACAATATCACCACTTTGGGGTGGCCCGTTTGCAGCCCGGACCTGAATCCCATCGAACATGTCTGGGATCAACTGGGAAGAAGCATCCGAAGCCGTCAAAACCAACCAACCACTTTGGATGAGCTGGAAATCGCTCTTCGAGAAGAGTGGGAGCGTTTGCCTCAAGAAAACCTCAGGAGGCTCATAAGAACCGTGCCCCCGCGAATCCGAGCTGTAATTTCTGTCCGAGGAGGAAACACAAGATACTGAACCATTAATTGTAACACAAAAACAACTTTTTGTTTACTTTTGATTTCAATAATTAAAGGGGTTTCATTTTGATTTCGGTAGTTCTTTAATTTTCTCACGTATACCCAATACACAACAAAAAATATTTCAATAATTTAGCATGGATTTGGTATCCATTTGCATTGCCTTTCAAAATAATATAGCACATAATAAGTTTTTTTACTGTTAAAAAAATTACAAGCTCATAAAGAAGTGATCCTTTAATTGTTTTGAGGAGTGTATTATTTCTCAAATGTGTTTTTGTCGCTAAGCGATAACTCTATTAATTCTTCATGAAAATTAATTATTCAAGCATCATGTTAAAGCTTATGTTCCCCGCTATTGACGAAAAATAGACAAACAGCTTAAAATTTAGGTTTTTATTACAAAAATTGATTATAAACTTTTATATTATACTTCATATGGTTCCTAATGAAAGGCGCCATCTATTAACAATCTGTTTAACTAACATGACAGCTGTTATTTATATGTTTTACATTCTACGTGCAAGTGCAAGTGTAATCTATCACGCAAATCAATCAAATTAAATCAACGTAAAGTGTCACCCATATCACTAGAAAACTCTTTACTGTTTTAATTGATTTGGAATGTAATAAACGGTTCCAGGAACTGGCACATACTTTCTCACAAACACATTTAAATTACTAGACAGATTCACTGTGACTTGTAGGGTGGGGTAGGAGAGTTTTTTTTATTAAAGTTGGAGATTAACTAATAAATATTATTATTATTATCTAGAGAGAAAACTATTCAATCGATTTCGAAAAAATTTGCACCAAACTCGTCAATTAGGTCTTTATAGATGCACGTAAAAAGGTTTTGAAATTTTTTTAAAAACAACCCGCTTTATGGCAAAAAAAACCCCCAAAAATCAGTTATTATTATTATTATTAGCTAAACGAGAATTTTTAGAAAGATGCGGGTTTTTGTATATGGTAGGGCACATTAAAGGCTACAAATAAGCCAAATTTTAACAAAATCGTTAGAGCCTTTTTTTTATAAAAAAAATAACTGATTTTTTGGGGGTTTTTTTGGCCAAAAAGGGGGTTCTTTTTCAAAAATTGTCCAAACCTTTTTTCGTGCATCTATACAGGCCTACTGGACATGTCTGGTGCAAATTTGGTTGAAATCGATCGAATAGTTTTCTCTCTAGCTTTGTATACTTTTATTAAAGTTGGAGATTAACTAATAAATATTATTATTATTATCTAGAGAGAAAACTATTCGATCGATTTCGAACAAATTTGCACCAAACACGTCAATTAGGTCTTTATAGATGCACATAAAAAGGTTTTGAAAAATTTTGAAAAACAACCCCCTTTATGGCCAAAAAAACCACAAAAATCAGTTATTATTATTAACTAAACGAGAATTTTTAGAAAGATGCGGGTTTCTGTATATCGTAGGGCACATTAAAGGCTACAAATAAGCAAAATTTTATCAAAATCGTTAGAGCCGTTTTTTTATAAAAAATAATAACTGATTTTTTAGGTTTTTTTTTGCCAAAAAGGGGGTTGTTTTTTAAAATTGTTCAAAACCCTTTTTCGTGCATCTATACAGGCGTACTGGACATGTCTGGTGTAAATTTGGTTGAAATCGATTGAATAGTTTTCTCTCTAGCTTTGCATACATACAGACATACATACAGACATACAGACATACAGACATACAGACATACATACAGACATACATACAGACATACATACAGACATACATACAGACATACAGACAGACATTTTGTAAAACCCACTTTTTTGGACTCAGGGTGTCCCAAAACGGATATTTCCACAAAAATCTCAACATCGATTTTTTTGCGATCACTATACTTTCTCTATACTATAGTATAGTGAGAAAGTAAAAAGATCAAGTCGCACCAACTGTCAGACCTAGGTAAGGCCACTTTCTAGCTTTTAGAATTAGGAAGGTTTGTGCAAGTTGCACTTTTTTTCTGAAAAACTGTTTCTTGCTTTGCTTATCCAAAAGTGTACGTTGTAATCTTTATAAAATGTTAGGTTCGCTTTTGAGTTCACCTTTCTGTTCTTCATCCAATGAAGCCGACAGTGATCGACGAAACAGCGCTGTAGTGTTGACAGCATAATACAAAATTGGAATTACATTCCTGCTAAATTTAATGTCAATATCTAACTGGCAATGGCATTGCATTTAACAAATCACAATGTGTCTAAAATATTCAAGTAATTTTTGTTTTAATATAATTTCTTCCTAAAATATTTAAATATCATTCGTAGTTTAAAAAAAATATATATTTAAGGTTATCAAACTTTAAAAAGTGACCTCTGAATAGTCTACAATTTGTAGTTTTTTAACTTCCCGCTAAGAAAATTGAAAATTTTCTAAAATCGGGAAGTTATTGGTTTCACCCCGTTTTTCGAAAATCGAGTATTCATCAGATCTCGACGTTTTGAGGTCCTAGGAATCTTCCCTGACCACTCCCGAGAGGGTGTCACCCTGTCTGTATGTATGTGTGTGTGTGTGTATGTAAGTATGTGACCCGCTTATAACTTTGGAACGGCTAAACCGATTGGATCCTACCAAACAGCGTTCTAAAGAGTTCCATCAAACTTAGATTTCCTGAAAATTTCAACTAATTCGGACAGGTAGGTTCTGAGAAATTTCGAAAAAACTAAGAAATAAAAATTTTTCAAATCAGGTTTTTTTGGAATAACTTTTAAACGGCTTTACCAATCAATTCCAAAATCTAATCAGTTTTTAACCTTGAAAAGCGACGTCGATCGCTACCAGTCCGGTCAAAATCGGTTAATTCGTTCGTGAGATATCGTGAACAAAAGAAAATTTAAAAAAAGTGTTTTTTCTCAATTTCTCCGAAATTTTTCATCAGAAAAATTTTTGTTGTCAATTCTTTCAATGGACTCAAAAAACTGCATCGATTGCCGCAAATCGCATAAAAATCGGTTGATTCATTCAAAAGTTATGGCAGTTCAAATTTTCAAAAAATAGTGTTTATCAAAGTTTCATCATACTTTTGAGCTCTGAGAGCACAAAACAATAAAACACTTACATTTTTGGTTTCTACTATTAAAATTGAAAACTTTTTATATATTATTATAAAAATATAAATTATAAGTAATATTTTAATATAATAAAAAATTTCAACTGCTTTGTAATTAAACTTAGCGGGAAGTTACAGGGATGGCCTTTAGGGTCAACCGTTTTCCAAATTTTTTTAAATTGCTTCTTGCACTATGTCCTTAATTTTAAAAGAGAAATGTACTAAACAATATAAATAAGAACAATTTCAATATACTAGGCCGTAACAGAACTGTTTTTATTACCACGAAAGAATCAACGCCGAAACAGATTAAATGTTTTCAGTACGAAGAGGTGAAAAGGTGACACTATCGGTAGCTCCATAATGTATAACTCAAACCGTCTATTACAAAATGTTTGAAAGTAATCTGGAAGTGTGTGCAAATAATGTAGGCTAAATGCAGGCCTACACTAGTTAAATCTGTGCTTTTGGGACAGCTACAAATTTAAATACTCCAAATCTTTGTATTGAGGGTATAATAACAATATCCTGGAGTTGTTATTGTGCTGCTTAGAGGAAATTCTAT
>JAGFPH010010009.1:0-14531 GCA_018207615.1 Philaenus spumarius
TGTTTTATGTGTGCTTGACAATGGGAATGCGTTCCCGAAACGCGTCGTATTAAGATTACTTAATCAATCTTCAGAAGTCACAAGACGGACAAATTTAACAAGGTAATATTTATTAATATATTATCTTCTATATAATATTATATGTTACTCACGTACGTATGTATATAAGTACAGACGTACACTCGCTTTTTTGTATTATATTATTTTATGTTTATTATATGTTTTTTAAATATTAACTGTATATGCTAGTTGGACTTACGAAAACGATGGAGCAGCCTAATGCACGTACGCCGAACTTCATTAACTAGAATCGAGCTGGAGTTATAAGTTGTTAGTTGTAGCTCATGTATCACTGAGGATGACGACCTTGTCGTTGAAACGCGTTTGATTATCAAACCTATATTATGTGAGAATTAATATTTATTATTGTTATTCTTAAATAGTTCCTTCTCTCAAGCAAGCTCAAGCTAACAGACAACAACGACAGACGTAACAAACAATTACAGAATTCGTCTAGTAATTATGTATTTATTTGTTTTAATGATTTATAATTAATATTTTCAACATATTAAACTGTCACCACAGAGGCGAAGGGTAGGATACCAATGTAGTTAGATTTGCAGTTTGTGTCGTCCAATAATAGCACTAGATATGCAATAGTCAGTCACTACAAATGGCATGTGTTCGACAAACAGAGCGATAAGGGATATGTGGATGTTTACTCAATTACATTGTTTTGGTAAGATTAGTTAGCATAGTAATGTGTTTAGAATTTATAGACAGACAATGAGAGAAGCATAACAGGTTTATTATCATTTGTTTACTTTAACCTTTACTGATTCCATGTTATGCATTATTGATACAATTCAAAATTTTAATAAAGTACTGTTAATGTATTTGTATACAAACTTTTACTAACATATACTATTACTGAATTGCGAACCCATTTGCATATTGATGAGTGTAAGAGTGGCAATACTACTTAAATAAATATATTGAAATCAAAGAGTGGGTCAACTTAGAAAAGCTTGAATTAGTTTGACTAGAATATCATTTCTAAAACTTACTATTTTTTATACTGCAATTTTTTTTTTTTTAATTTTGAAGTGTGAATATAATAGTTAAAAATGTAGCTTATTCGATATCTTACAACTAATTTATTATTATTGATGCACGGTTATCACACATTTAAATATCACAAAATATTTACCGTTCTTAGCCAGGAACATATCAGAGTTAAAATTATTATTTTATTAAATAAATTACAAGTAAAAAAATAAAGGCCGAAATTTGAACATGATTTTTAGCTTTCCGCGTCAACGATATAACAAATAACTAAAATATCTTGATCGCTCTAGTTATTCGCCAGTGTTATTATTTATGTGAATTCAAATCAAAAAGAATCACTAAGTCGATTACAACGTTACAAGGAAAAGTATTCATGCATCTACAAACTTCCACGTGTTCAATTTATATGCAAATATTTGACAACGATAGAAACAGAACACGTTTATTAAAATTTTGTTTGCTTTGACCTTTTACTTATTCGTTGTTATGCATTGTAGTTACAAGTCAAAGTTTAAATAAAGTAAAACTGTTCATATCTTTATATAAAACCTGTCATTAACTCATACAATTACTGTGTTGTGACTCCATTATAGGAACAAATAAAATACATTTGCCTCTTCAAGAGTTTAAGAGTGGCAATACCACTTAAAGTAAATATATCGAAATCAAAGAGTTTGTCAACCTTTACAAGCATGAATTAGTATTACTAGAATATCACTTATAAACTTACTTTTTTTACTGAAGAAACATCCAATTACATTACAACTGTACAAGGAAAATGTTACATGTGTCTAATACTGAAAAACTTCCACGTGTTAAAATTAAACTAATTACTTTATCGGAAAAAGTTAATATTTGCATACGAATGGTTCGATTTGTATGATTATTTTTTTGATGAGTAAGGTATAGAGGACGTTTTGAACAAAAAATATTTTGAAATGGGTATTTTATAAGTTTCTACAACTTAAACTAAGAGTTCGAACAAAGTCACAAATCTCTCAAGTGAGCACAAGTAGTATAGATATTGATTGTAAATTATTTATGTGATTGTTTATAATACAATTTAATAAATACATTATAAATAAATAAACAATGTATTTTTTCGTGTTTTGCTTTAAATCCAACCGGTCTGTTCCAACGGTTATTCTAAAATGATAAGAATACATGGAAGATCTGAAGAACAAAAAAGACTTTAAACATTGTGTTATTTCGTATAATTTTTGTAATGTTGGTAGAAAATCTAATCATTAAAAAATTGTTTTATGTAATTTAAAACTTTTGTATTTTTCAAAAAATAAGACATTGTACATAAGCTTAAACACATGCCATCCAACTAAAACGAATTATCAAATTGATTTACTTGTTACAAAGTTGTGAGCGAACATGCATTACAAATGCATATAGGTTGAATTGTAACTTCCTATTTTAAGTCTATTTAAAATTTAAACCGATGTCTGGATATTTTAGTAAACCTATGTCTGAAATCGAAGTGTGCCTGGAGTTTCCTCCATATCAACAATGCATTAACTACAATTAAATTTAAAACTGGAACAATTTTATGAAATAAAATAACACTAAATAATTTTAAAAGAGTAAACTGAATAGCTTTACCTGAATACAAAACACTACAACAGAAACCGACTCTGTTTGTATCAAAATTGCCTACGCGACCCCTTAAAACAGGCATGAACCTTCCCGTCGCTGCTACACAATGCACTGCCAAGTACTATAATATGCTGCCTTATTTTTTTAATATTTTCGTTATTATTTATTTTTTTCATTACTTTCTTTTTACAATATCAGAATCATGAAAGTAACATAATTATAATAAAATTAAATAATAATAAATACTACACTCAAAACTAAAATACAACATACAGAAAATAATTCAGAATAGAATTTAACACTATTATGAACTTTATATTCTTATACAACTTTAGATTTAATGACATAGTTAAGATGTATATGGGTTATGCTAAATCAATTTTGTTTAATTAAGCTTTATTACTTTTGCTAGTTAGACTAATAAAGAAGAATGAACTGTGTAGCTATAGTAAGCTGAATGGTAATAACTTGGCTCAAAACTAGCGAAAATGTTTTAGGTTCAAACTATAGCCCCACTGGATGACAACACTAACCACAGCTTCATGCCTCTCCCCAATATTTTTTGAAGTGAGCTATTATCAGCAATTAAAATCTCTTTGATTGTACTGAGTAAACTATGTAACCAAATGTAGTAAATAAAAAAATGAAAAAGAGCATGGTTTCAACATATTTTTACTTTCCTTACCCTATACTAGGTAAGGTAAGTATTGCGATCGACCCAAAAATTCGATGTCGAGTTTTCATAATATCTTTACGTTTCAAGGCCCCCTGAGTCCAAAAAATGCATTTTTGGCAATTGGTCTGTCTGTGTGTCTGTGTGTCTGTGTGTCTGTGTGTCTGTGTGTCTGTGTGTCTGTGTGTGTGTGTGTCCGGAGTGCACAGGGCAAACGGCTGGACGGATCAAGCTGAAATTTACAGGATATCTTCAAACACGTAAACAATTTAACCCATGTAAATTTGAAGCAAATCGGAGTTGGTGTCTTACCGTGGGACCAGTTTTTAGCACATTTTTGGTATTTACTCCAAAACCCCCCTAACGATTTTGATTAAACTTTGCTAACATACTCTACTCAGACCCCCTTAACACGCTATGTACGCTATATACCCTTAAAAATTCGTTGAAAAAAGTTATTACAAAAACGCAAGTTATTTTGTTTGTATCTCCGAAATGGCTGGTCCTATCGACTTGAAAATGGTCTCATTCGATTCAGCGTCCAAAAGAATGTCAAAAAAGATACCCCACTCAACTTTTTCCATTTTTTTTTTAATTGACCCCAAAAACGCCCTTTTTGGGGGCAAAACTGACTTTTTTTAAACTAGCCGTGTTTGGTATCGACCTTGACATTTTTGGGGGTGAGAAATCGATTGAGACCAAAATCAGGTCCGTGGAATTAACCGTTTTGAAGTTAGTACAGCTTTCTTCGAAACGGATACTCCTATTAACTCGAAAATGGTATCATCAAACTCTCGCTCGAAAAATTTGGTAATTGATACAGCATCTATTTTGGTAAGGAAAGTTGTGTGATGTGCACACCAGATGTTTTGCATTTACAGTCTCAGAAATACTATTGGAAATAACCAATGTTGTATTGATTGCATTCTCTCCAAATGTGTATATTACAAAAATATATTGATACCATGCTCTTTCTAATTTTTGTTTTATATACTACATTTGGTTACATAGTTTACTCAGCACTAGAATAAAATGTATACTTCGTTAATACAAATATGTAAATACCTACAGACAAGTTTAATTTCATACTGTTTCGCATATGCACAAGATAAAAGAGTGTTGGGAACAGAATTGTGGCAATAAATGTTGCTGTTTATGTTAAGCATGGTCATTTTAAACTAGCTATATATACAGCTACAACAAACAAACAAACAAAATTTAAGTAATATTCACCATTGATTGCCTTAAAGCTTTTACATTCAACAAGATTTCTTAATGTGTGTAGCATTACAATTTCTTTTGTGAACATATCTTATTATACCTGCCCGTAATTGATAAATAATATATTTTCAGAAAAAGAAAAGAGCATCCTTAGAAACAATTGTGTAAAGCTGCAGATTAAAATAAATTTGAGATGTTATTATTTTAAACTGCCCTTCCTCCTTCCAATAACAATAATTTATTGAACGTAAAGGAAGACACTACGTCCTTTTTTGAGAGACACTACATCATCATGCATGAATATAAAATTAAATCATTTAATTATTTTTTAGCTTATTTGTTAGTTTAATGGTTAGAGTTATGTTATATCATAATTGTTTTAATTCATATTTACTTCAGTTTTCAACGGCAATTGAATCATTAACTGAAGGCATTACCTTCCATCTCATTATTAATAATTAGACCACAATTTAATCTACATTTTGAGATCCTTTGTTCAGACAGTCCAGTTGGACATTGATTTTGTCCCGCCTAAACCCCATTTAGCCCCGTTCCCCCTCCCGGGTTCCGTAATGTATTTTTAAACACATCCCTTCTACCGTTTTATCCCCGCTGTAAAAAGAATAAAATATTTGCGTTAGAATCTCTGTGTGGGAAAAAATCCAATAACGGAATTGGCATGCGTCAGACAGGGTTCCAGGGTGTTTATGCGGACTAAAAGGCTGTGTGTTGGCTAAGGGACTTTAGGATATGTTAAGGACAAGTGATATATAATGGTAAACGTTATGAAGAAATGTTGGATTTAGCTCAACATAATTATTTGTTCTAATTTGGAGAAATACAAATGAATATAGAATAAGAGCTAATTTTAAAATCCTAAGTGTATCCCAAATATATTTATGTAATAGTGGACAATCGTAATTTTCTTACAAAAATGTACTAAACATGTTGTGAACCTTACTGGTGAGATAGTTTTAAATTATTTTGTTGCATAATTTTGAATACACAAATTTTATGTAATATGATAGTCTACTTAAATGAGATTTACATTTAATTAATTATCTAAACGAATTTGAATAGAAAACCAATTTTATTTCATTTTTTTTGTATATATATATTTTCGTAAGATTGTAATGAAAGACAGTTAAAAATAAGTAAGATCATTTGTTATAATAATACCATACTTATAAATTGATAATGATTTGTCTTCAAACATTTAAATTTTTTGTAGTAAATAGAAGATATATTTGTTTATTAAGCTATTTGTATTTAGAAACAAATTTTTTTTATAACAATAACAGGCAATTGGTTCTTTTATTTGACGTAAGGGGGAGGGAAATGGATATATAGACTACAGATATACTACATTGTGCTATTGTGTATTTTTGAAGGTTTCCTTGTAGGTTACTTATTCTACGAATAAACTGAATTTTAGACAACTGTTAATTACAAATAATTTATAACTACAAAATAAATTTATACATTTTAGACTATCCTCTATATGAAATGAAAAATGCTTTATTTCGCAACAAAAATAGGCCAACACAATATTTTTTTTAAATTATTAATAAAATAGTTCTACACAATAAACTTAAATTGCATTTTAAAAGCTGTCTATTATTAAGCTGTCTAAATTCTATAGTATGGATTTAAAACAATAGACATGTTATGCAAGTTAGTTTTAGTTTGACTTGAATGAACTAGTGAATAGACACATTCCGATATACCAGGTAGAGACCAATAAACTGCAAAGTAAGTAAAACTGAAAAGAGGGGGAAAAAGTTACAAATAGAGGGAAGAACATAAAACCGAGGTCTGTTAAGGTAGTGTGAAGTGTCGGAGAAGGTGACTGGTAGGAACGAGCTACCCGGGGATTCAAGGACGACATAAAAGAGGAGAGTAACCTTGTGAATTTTTGGGGATTGAGATATAATAGTAAATTAAATTCTTTGGGTTATTAAGGTCAAATTGGGGATTCTCAATGTTGTTTCAGTCTCTTGATTCAGTTTTACTTGTGAGTGGGATCTTGTAATTAGTTAAAGATTTAGTCGAAGGTTTTAGGATGGATAATATAGTTAGTCAAGCGGGTTGTATAAGGAACATTCGTTGGGCTTCGTAACACCTATATAACACTATAATAATATTTAAATAAAAATTGTTAAGAACATTTTTATTATTTAGATTACTACATTACCACTTTTTGAGTGTATTTAAAAAAATATATATTAACTCACTTGGGCTGGGGACATTTTGTAATACATTTTAGACATACTTCCTGATGGTCTAGAGACTTGAAATTTTGACCATAGCTCAGAAGTGGAGGATAATACAATAATATTGGGTCACACAAACACACCCACCACCATGCACGCACACAACACACGCAAATGCATATACAAACAATAATATAATAATAACAACTTTTTTGTAAACAATGGTGTAAATACGAACAGTTAATGTTAGATTAAACAATGTATCTCTAAAACTAAAAATAAATATTTAAATAATTCCTTTAACACGTTTTCAAAAGGCACTAAAAACTATAAAATAATTTCTAGTTTTAAAATATTCATAATAACAAATTCTATTTTTTCTTAAAATTGGTGTTGGTGAATTTTAAAAGAAATCAAAATACTTTATTAATTTTTGCGCATGCAATAAGTACTTTATTAATACATCTTCACCAGTAATTATCTTGCAATGCAATTGATTTGAACTATAATTTCAGTTTTCACTTCTAGAGTTACACTACCTATAATCCTTACTGTTGCATCCATACATTTTTTTTTTGTTTTTTTTTTTGCAACAATTATCTAACTAAAAATATTACCGCCTTATCTTGAGTTCTTCTTTCAATATTTTCCAAATTTTAGTACAGCAGTCATGATTAGAATTATAAAAATTGCCAGATAACCAAACTATTTTTGATCAATTTGTTTATTCATAGACTCACAATCAATTCAGTAATCTAAGACACTCAGATCCGTTGTTGCTTGTTGTTGGTAAATATTAAAACGATAAACAAAACTGTATTGTATTTCAATAAATTTTACCTTACTTTATTGATTTATTATAATAAAACAAAATAAAGAATTAATATAATATATTTCAGTGCATTTGTGACAATTTTTTAATTAATAATGACATTTTTAACACACCTAAATTGTTTAATTTTGTAAAAGGTTTGAGATATTTAGAAAGCCCAGACGATAAATTAATTGTAATTACATCATTTTTTCGTCTTGTCGAGCGTTTTAAAATGTTTAAGAATAATGCTAATCACCTCTGTCCCCTTTTTCAATATTTTTTTTTTAATTTGGAAGAAAACGTTTAAAAACATCTTCTTGGCACAAACTGGATTTGAAACCTTCTATAAAATCAAAGGTAAGGGTTGCCAATTTTTTTCCTCCTTTTACATAGTGATCATAATTTTAGAAAAATTAGATATTATAAACTTAATATTACAGTGTTATTAAAAGATTCTACGTTCGCACGTGCATCCTTTAGTATAAACTCTGTGTTAAGTTCCATCCTAAAACACTGACTGTCTGACAGCTTCGAATAAATCCCACCAGAGAGTGACGTATTGTACTTAGTTCTGAGTAAAAACTTGGCAATTCCTCCCGAAACACCGGAAACACACGTCGATTGCGTAACACTGTTGTCTGAATGTAATGTTATAACACTTACCTCTTTCTCCTTCTTAGAGTATGTTTGTTTTCTCACCTGAAATCATAAAATTGTAAATTTATAATAGCTTTTAAATAAGTTATAATAAATTTATTGCAGAAGAGGCTGATTATTTGAGTAATCATCTTCTTGAATGAAACAAAATCTTAAATTAAAATGTGTAGTATGTTCGTATTGAACTAGCAACTAAACCCTCATTGTAAATCAATATATAAAAGCTCATACATATTTCTAACCAGATTAAAAATTTTAAGTAAATTTGAAGTACATAGACTACTAATATTATAATAAACGGTACCAGATAACTGCCACATACTTTCTCCCAGTTGAAACTTTATATCTTCTCAAGAGTAGCATAGGAGGTGGTTATTTAGAATTGCAAAAGTAGGAAAATGTTACCATGGAAAATATTAGATACATGTAACACTCATCCATGTTATATTAATATATATTATTATTATGATAATTATTTAAACTATTTGATCGATTTCGAACAAATTTGCACCAAACATGTCAATTAGGCCTGCATAGATACACGAAAAAAGGTTTTGAAAAGTGTTTAAAAACAACCCCCTTTTTGGCCAAAAACCCCCAAAAATCAGTTATTATTAGCCTATTACTATTATTACCTAAACGAGAATTTTTATAGAGATGCGATTTTTTGGGGCTATAAATAAGCCAAATTTTATCAAAATCGTTATAGCCGTTTTTAGAAATTTCGATTTTTATAGTTTTTTTGCCATTTTTGGGGGGTAAAACCCCTTAAAAATCTAAAATTTGAAAATAAAAAAACGCCTGGAAATATTCCAGAACTACATGTACAAAGCAAATTTCATCAAAATCAAACCGTTGGTATGGTCTCCAGCTCTGTACACATCCTAACAGACACAAAGACACACGGAGAGACATCACCAAAAAACCACTTTTTTTGGGTTCAGGGAGCACCAAAAAAATAATTCCACTAAACATATTTTTTGGTTCAGGGAGCACCAACGCAGAAAATTCCACTAAAAAATTGTTGAGGGTTCAGGGAGCACGAAAACAGATAAGTCCACTAAAAATTCAAATTCGAAAATTTGGATGAAAACAATACTTTCTCCATATACTACGTGTAGGGTGGAGAAAGTAAAAAGATAGCCTTTGTTTGAATGTATGTTTATATTTGCGGATTAAACTAAGTATTTAAAAAAAAGTACTGAACTTATCCGAAGAAATATTTTACTGGTAGGTAAGTTATACTTCCAGAATAACAATAGGTCATTAATTAACAAAGATTATTAATTCGAGTGCAAAACTATTTTTTTTTTTATTAAATCTTTTTCAAGAGGTTATGCGCAGATTAACCCGTAGTTGGCATGACAAATAATAGGCTACATATTTATATATGCTTTAATTTTAAAAAATAACAAAGTCTTCAAATAAATATCTCAGCTGTAAGTTTAACCTAATTGTACTCAATTTCAGAGCAACATAGTGTAAACTACTTGTGGATAAAAATTTGCATAGCTATTTAGCTAAATATAAATCGTTTACTGAAATGACAGTTATCTGATATGGTTTTATTCTTAAAGAAAAATTAAATAATTCAATGAAGAACCTGTAAGAATATTGATTAGATATAAAATGTTAGAAGTGGAATTAGTTTAGACCTAGAAGAGCTAATCAATTCTAGACCGAAATACTTTATGAAATACTGAAATGTTTAGACTTTTGCTTAATATACATGACTTAAAGGACTCTTTACGAATAAGAAATTAAATTGTGTTTAGTTAATTATTGTGTATAAATAAATAAAAAATTCTACCTGAAAAATAGGTTATGTACAGTTGTTATTGTTTCGATATTTTGCAATCGGAGCAACAATAGATGTTTGTATGGGAACCACGCTGGGTCTTCCCTCTTAATTTATTTAAGGGTCGGCTCTAGTAAAACAGAAAGCAACCTGCGACTCCCTATAGCGGTGGTAGGTTACGCGGACATTGCTCATCCTAAATCCATTTAAAACCCGCAATTGTTCAAATAGCGTTTTTTTTAAAATACCAAACTCTTGGGGACAAAATTCTTCATCAGAATGGCTTGATAATTTTTCGCTATAATTAATAGTTACAACGTAAAAAATATTTAAAATCACCCTATAGCGGCGGAAGTTTACACGGACATTGCTCAGCCTAAATCCATTTAAAACCCGCAATTGCTCAAATAGCGTTTTTAAAAAGATACCAAACTCTTGGGAACGAAATTCTTCATGTGAATGGCTTGGTAGTTTTTCGCTATAATTAATAGTGACAACATTAAAAAAATATTAAAAATCAATGTTTTAAATTGTTAATAAATATTTAAAAAAAATGTTTTTCTTAGTTTTGAAAAAGCAAATTTGCATGCATATTAGCCATAGCTTTAAAATGACATATCGTTCATAATTATTCGATAAAAAAGTAAAGGAAAAATTTGGATTTTAATTTAACATTGGTGAAATGGAGTGTCAGCCAACATGGCCTACAGCTAGAGCCGACCCTTAACGCCACTAGATGCAATGTACATAGAATAATATATAATAAAGAAGTTATAAACTTGGTTATACTGAATAAGTATTAAAATTTTAATATATTGCACAATAATATTCTAATTTAATTTTAAATGTATCACCATCAATACTAATAGTATAGCTTTAAATTTATTAGACATTTTACAAATTCATTTTAATTCATTTTTGTGTAAAGATTCTAGTTTAGTGATGAACAATGAGTTGCTTATCACAAACGCATCACTTCTGCAACGTCCAAGCCTTTTTCTAAGCCTCACGTTCAACTAACAATACCTGAAGTGCACTGTATTAATCAACTGCAGATATTGTAATAAAATAAAAGTTGTATCTAAATATTGTCTTTCATTTATAAAATACTCAATGGCGAACTAATATTGGTTACAGTAGTGAGAAACTCAAGAAATAGTTAGGGTAGAAACCCTTGTCTGACGTCAGAAATTAGTAACGACTTGTTACTAATGCATTCTCTACGAGTCGAGCTAATAATCTCAAGAAACCAGTATAGTGCTTTGTTGTTTGTTGTTTTTGATATGCAATACTTTTGTTTTACTGTTTTCTATTATAAGAAAGAACCTTTGTTGATATAATCACGTATCAAAATAATGTTGCTTCAAAATCGGATAGAAAATTTTCAGTTAAATCAATATAAAGCACTATACAGACAACTTTTCCTTTTTTTTATTAGATCACTTTAAATCAAAATACTATTTCAACCAAAATTGAAATCTAAGTGCAATAATAATGTTGTGTAACTAATATCAAATGCAAATTTAAACACCACATCTTTAAACACAAGTAAGTGATTTTTAAAACAATAACTGTCTGCATGTGAAATTCCAACAATATTAAAATGTGTATTTATATATTAAACCAACACTACCGTGGTGTTATATAAACACATGTGTATTATCTTTTCATTTATTTTATCAAGGAGAAGCACGTTAGTTACATTAACGGACTCTATTGTGGAACTGTTATCGTTGAAAACAGTAAATTGCTTTAGTTTTCAGAACACGATAGTATATTTGTATAGTTAACAAATCAATTTTATTTATACATCAGCGTTGTTTCAAAAGTTGAACTTACATTAAAAATCAACTAAAGTTTTAAACCGTTGCTGTAATAGGCTCACCACGATACAACCAAAAATATACCATTCCCGGTTTCACCGACAGCTTCGTGCGAGCGTGGTCTTTATATGTATGTAACAGATTTCAAAAAAAGGTAAAAAGGGTGGTTTAATGATGGGCTTAACAACCATTCGTGTTGGACACGTTCAAAAACTTTGGTAATTGCACTATATACAGTAGTGGAAATGATTTGTTTAATTAAAGAAATATAAGGAGGTACTAAATCTAGGCAGGTTGGTAAAAACAGATTGTATGCTGAATAAATAAGATCGGTTTCAGTTCTTCAAAGATGGGTTGAGATGGGTAACACATCAACAATACTTGAAGGATAGAGAATACACTTTTTGTCAAATTGAATTCCAAATTCACTCTTCTAAGTAAAGCAAATACTTCATTCAATTCGTATTATGTCAAGAAAAAGGCAGAAACATGAATTCCTTAAACTTCGATATTTCTTTGAAGAATGTGAATCTTGATATCTGAATGAAGTTTCAAAGTATTTACTTATAAGAAGTGTTTTAAAAAAAAACTCAGTAAGAAAGACGATATAATGACCTCGTATCTCGTTCGACTATAATAATAAGGTACTTAATTAGCAAATTACTGTTTTCGCCCTAATTTAAACCGATTATAACCTTTGTACTTCAGAACATTGTAAATAATAATCTAGACCTCTTTTCCTCTTAAATCAAAGAAGGATAAAGTAGGAGTAAATAGCTTAAAATTAGTAAACAACAAAATGAAACAGGGAAAATTTATGTTTACTAAGATAAACATGTTTGGCCGTTACACGAAAGAATAACCAAAACATTTTCAATCTCAAACAGTATTTTATGGCAATGTTTTGAGCAACTGACCTTCTCAAAACATGTGCATCTGGAGTATTGGTGCTAAATACAAACCCACAAATACTAGCATTCAACATATGTATCAATTTGTGTACTTTAACAAATCCTAAACTTAATTTACAAAAGAATATAACGCAAATAGTTTAACGTCATATATACTTTCTCCTCCAATACTAAGTTAATATTAGGTTTAATCTTGATACAAATGTTGAGTTAAATTTTTGTTTACGGCATGGATGGGGAATTGTATCAGGTTTTAGAGTACCATTACTAGGTTTGCACACAAATTTAGATAACTTGTCGTTTTACAAAAGATTTGGTATTTTAAATACTGACATTACTGCGGTATAAAGCAAACATTTAAAATGTGAAGTGTTACCGGTACTGAATAAAATTTATTCGAAATTATAAGATTACTGTCCCCATTATTAATTAAATTAGTACACAGAAAACAATGTGTATATTTTTAACTATATTATTCTAAACTAAACAGTTTAGGAAACTGAACAATCAATTGCTAATAACTATCTCTATTTGGGAAATAATTAACAAAAAGTCGTAAATGTATTATTACATCCATTAATTTAATACAAAACCAACACGGAATCCATCGCCCACGACATAATCTCATGTTTAGCAAATTATAAATCATCTTCGGTAAATGTGTCATAACCAAGAAATACTGACATAGATGTACACAAGGCTTAGAAGATAACAAACACAAACACATACTAGTAACTGACACTGTCACACATGTCAAAGAATCGATAATATAGAAACAAAAAGATATTAAAAATAAAACAAAAACTACTTTCCTACAGGAACACTTTATCTGACACTCTAAACTCGACGTTGTTAGCTTCGTTCCCTAATCCCAGGGGATGACAGTTTCTCTCTAAATCCCGTCAGGGAGTGACGTTTTGTATTTAGAGCTCAGCGGTCCGAAGTAAAAACTGTACACACTCATAAACCTGAAATCCAGTTCCGAGTAAGAAGTGATAAGGTAAATAGATATCAGACTTCCCTTTCAAAGTTTTTAAAGGTACCATGTGTCATATTCTCATTTTGGCTTAAAATAAAAATTAAGGGATTAATTAAAATTACTATACGATATTTTGGTTAGAAAAAATTTAATAAAATAGGTATAGGTCCATTAACCCCAGGTGGAGAGAGGAGGCAGATTAGTTATATATATCGGCCTACATACAAATTTACATTATATGTCACATACAATAATCCAAACCAGTTCCCTTATTCTCTTAAGTCGTCAATGTTGGCGCATCCAATAACGTAGTAAGCTAAATGAAAGCATAAAAAACACTTACTTTCTAAATAATATATTATTATGTTTTTGTGTTGGGTAATTATTGATGTTTATATAGTTCAGTTAGTTATTTCACATTAGAGTTTAACAGTATAATAATATTTTTAATTAGTTTTGTTTCTTCGATTTGCAATTTATAGCACCTTAATATTATTGTTAACTAAAATTTAATTAAATACAACATTTGGCAATGATTAATACATTTAATTTGGTTCTAATCAGACCAACTAACTCAGATTCCCCTTAATCCGTTAAATTCCTAGCGTGTACCACAAATTAAACACTTTAATCTTTGAGCTTAATACAGGGTTAAGTGCAACTGATAAGTCAGTTTAAAATAAAAGAGAAAATACATAATATATATAGGCTATACATATTTAAGTATCATTAACTTGTTTAGATAATTATAAATTATGTATGCACATTA
>JAGFPH010010009.1:32930-42968 GCA_018207615.1 Philaenus spumarius
ATACAATAAATAAGTTGTACATACTGAAAATGTAGGTTAAAAGAAGTCCTTGACAATTAGTAAAACAATTGTATACAAATTATTTTGTCTAATCGTAAATTTGGATAATTTTCTCAAATTTACGAGTTCTGAAAAATAACTTTACTAAAGTCGAGTAGAAGCGTTATAATAGAACACAAAGAGTTTCAACTATAAATAGAATTTGAAAAACAAAGATTTACTATACCCTCATCTTCGATTGTACCAATACAACTTTATTCTCATTTCAATGTTGCACCTAATGACATTTTTTGCAATATTAAGAGATGGGAGGATAGAATTTATAGGATTAAAGGGCTCAATCAAATAATTTAAATTATTAAATCGAGAAGCGACTTTTTCATCAACCTCTTTTCATCCCTTTTCTTATTTTATCCTTGAAGGTGACTTTAATTGACGTCGAGGTGGTAATTTAATATCTTGGAAATAATGGTAAAAGGAGTTAGTTGGTTTATTTTGTCAAAAAGTGCAATGAAGGAGAATAATAGCTGTGAAACTTTTGGGGGGTTTTTACCGTGATTAAATACTAATTTAATATAATAATAAGTAAGATACATTTAACTAAGATAATATACACATATATATACAGGGTGTCCCCGAACACTCTGAACCCCTTTTGTGGATATGTTCCTTGGATCCAGACAAACATATTTCACAATATAAACTTGGATCTACGATGCTTATTTTTTCGTCTGTCTGTCTGTATGTGTTTTTTACAAAATACTTAATATTTTTGGTGGTAGAAAAGATATTATGATCAAACTTGGTATACCTATTTTTTGCGTAACCTTTTATCACTGTACGTAAAATTAGGAAATTACCTATTTTAAATATTTTCAAAATAGCATCTGTTTATAATTTTTAATGTCAAATATCTCAAAAACCGCTAACTTTACAAAAACATTACAAGAGACCAAAAATTTTACTTTTTTAATGACAAACAAAATGTTTTTTTTATTTTATGTGTAGCTCTCAAAGGATAAGAGAGGAATTGACAAAAAAAAGGAAAAATTTATTTCTTGGTAGTTGTCAACAATACTCAGAATTACTCTAGAAACAAAATATTTTAATGTTATTATGAGCTAAAATAATAAGTTATTTACACAATATTCCGAGCACTTTCTAAGCTGATTCTACCAGCAAAAAATAATGAAAAATGTTCATATATTCATAGCTACATAAATGCTTCTTTAGTGAGTTACAGCTGGCGAAAGATTTTACCCGTGTTTCAGATTACTCACCCAAACGAATCCCTATTGAAATATGTAGGGCGTTAAGTACGGTGTAAAATTTAATTTAATTTACTTAAGATGAGCAGATAAATTTAATAAAATAGGACCTCTGTAAATCATGTGTTTTGAGACCGAATTTTGCGTTTTGGGTCGAATATCGCAACAATTACTGCAGTTACAGAACTAGGACCTATTTTATTTAGTTAAGCTGCTTAAGTTGAAATGTACATAAGGGTAACGTATTAAACATAACTTACAATTATTTAGTTGTTTAGTTATTGTTGTTGTTCCTTGTTTTGTGGTTCGGGGCTTTTATTTAAATCAGTGTGATTTTTTTCGCCTCAGTGGTCTTTTATTTGTTTAATATTTTGTAATGTTATTTTATTATTAAAAAAGCTTTTTTACATTATATTATGTATACATTTACATTAAGCTAATATGGCATTGGATAAATAATAATATATAAACAGTTGACAAGGCATATTAGTTCAACAAAATAGTAACATATTCCTGGACTTAAAAAAAATGGCCTATTCATAATCAAGGCCTCACTAAATTCAATTTATTTACAATTATGTAAAATATTCTTAAATAAATGTATACATTTTTCTGAGATGTTATTGATTTATCTTAAACTAAAAACATTAATTAAATTAATTCAACTAAGTAGTCCTTAAGAATGCACATTGTTACAAAAAATAGCTTAGTTTTATAATGTTTAATCTATATGAGGTCGAAATACATAATGAAATACCCAGATTTTAAGCACATATAGCACACATTTTTAACTTATGCAAATTAATCAACTAAAATCCTGTACTGATTTTAATTTGTGTAAATTAAAGTGTAAATTACTAGTTTTTTTAAATATATATTACCTAAACTATAGGATTCGAAAACTAACTCATGTATTTTTCAAGCATGGCGACCATAACGGTTGGTTCTAAATAGTTTTGAATAGACGCGTAAGCTTTTCATAAATCACTTTTTCAACAAGCTTATAACCTCAACATAGCATTGCCTCACTACAATCGAACGGGATAGGATTTAAAATGTTTAAAGTCACATGTCATCCAAGGTACTACTCGAACTATAGCGATGCATGTTTCAATGGATTCGCGATTTAAATCCAATCAGAAGCAACACGGTAATGCTCTCCACATTCGGTTCTAGAGTTTACGCTGTTGTTTTTTACACACAGATCCACTCTAATTTCGCCTGTACAGTGTTAAATGTTTTACGAGCCCTTGCATCTGTGACCCACAAAAAAACTCTTTTTGTTGTGCTTTTTCAGTCGACGAAGTAAGTTACACACAATCCCCAACTCACTCTGTCACCTCTCCCCTCTGCCTATATCTCTCTCTCTCTCTCTCACACACAACCCCACACACATTCTATACTTCTTTCTCTTTGTATGTTTCAATTCATAATTTATGTTAATGTTGACGGATTTTAAGGTTATAGGTCAAAACTCTAACAGCTGTGACTGCAAATAACCCTCATTTTACAATTTATAGTTTACATGTTTGTTTTAAGTTATTCAGAAACCATTTCTTTCTTACATATTTATACTCAATAAAACTTACTCAAAAAAGTATTTCTGTTGGTTTCATTTCAACTAATCCCGTTATTAGATTTTCATGCAGTTTTCCTCACGCTTAGAATCTATTTGGGGTGGTTTAAGCTAAGTTTGATCAAAATTGATTCAATAAATCGTAAATTTAAATAATATAAGTTAACATGTTTTACAAAAATTCCTAATTCTTATAAATATCCAAAATCTTTATGAATCGATGCAGTGTTTTTGAAAATAGTAAAATATTTTTAAGTTTTAAGCAGTGTCTTAATATTTTCAGTGACAGTTTATCGTCAACAAACAAATTGTTAGATGATTTAAATTGAAATTGTGGATGTTATTTTGATGTGAAATCATTTTTAAATAATCTCAGAGTAGTTTGCGAGATATAAACTTGTTTCTGCAGAGTATAATATATGCAGCCACACCTAGTACAGTTTTGTTTTGTTTCATACACACGCAGGCCTACAAACATAAAAATACTGAAATTATAAATACAGAATTATTTTTAGAGTACGTTAACATTAAAAACTATCTATCTATTATGTATCATTCATGTCGTTCACGCGCAAAAACCGGCCGCAATGCGCTTGAGTCAGGATAAAGGTCACATTAAACCCCCCCCCCACCTCGATCTAAGTGACTTTATAAAAATCAACCTTCATTTGCGACATAGTATACTCACTAGTAGTATTATCTGTTTGCATTTGCTCTCCACGAGTCGCCCCAGGGGTTGGTGGACAAAGATCGTTAAACAATTATTGAAAAGGAAACTAATTATCCTCTATATTCCATATTTGAGCAGTTTACTGTCATAGCAAATACAATACGACAAAATAATGCTCTATTTAATAGCAAAGAAATGAAACTATTGTGGATCCCAGTGTGGGGCTTTTTTTGCCCAGCCTCTCTGAACAGGTAGCAGGAAGTTAGAACCTCACAGTAGTCTTTTATCTTGGCAGATACGTCCTGGTATCCTTTTTCTACGATATTTGAGTTCCGGTCTATTCGGGTCCCAAAGACCATGGAGTTCCTTTTGCGTGTTTGGATGGAGTAATATTTTATTTTTGTTTTAAGGAATTTGAGGGTTTTAACAAGTTAAAGTGAATGAGAATGATGTAACTTGTGCTAAAGATGATAGTACATATAATGATGTAAATGGCATAAGTGGTGGTGATATTATGAAAAGAGTGTGGATTGTGGAAGGACATATGTAGAAGAACTATGCCAAAAATATAATATCTAGCAGATGGATTGAAACTATTTTTTGTTAGGCACCACAATTGGTTGCAGTAGTGACGCTATGCAGGTTGCTGACTTAACCACTTCAGTTTACTTAAACTACTATTTATACAATATATACAATTAATTGTTGATGACTGTTTCCAAAAGCAACAGATGATTTTAAGAAACCACACTTTCACGTCAAACTTATAACACTAAAATTTAAACTCTGTTTGGTGCAGTAGTTTGTTTATGGTAAAATGAAACACATAATATACAAATACGTATCAGATATGTGAGTCTAATGGAACAAGAAGTAATGTACATGTCAAGCAGTAATGTATATATAAAACGTGTGCTGTGTTTAAAACTTGTAATGCATATAAAATGCTCCAGGCTTTCCTTAAGTAACACCTAGGAAGGAGTTAATGAATATGAGTAGAATTTATGTGGGGATTTTGTGAGTGCTCAACATCCTTAATTTACTTTCGTAATACTTTTGGAGGTCGGGAAAAAACACAAAGAAATCCAACGTAACGTATCGAATCTCAGAGATTGCCAACTGTATTATGACCGTTCTTTTATGTTATTGATAAAACACTACATATATTGAAAAACTATTAATTTTCAATTAAGTAAGTTCAACTGTGTCTGATTGTTTCACAATTTATTTCCCTCTTACTTTTAGTAAATTATTACTCCGTATAGCAGTGACATAAATAGATGGTAAAAATTTTAAATAACTAAAATTCAACAAAGTTTAATAATTATAAAAGTTCTGTTTTAAAACAACATGTTAAACACACACACATTAAAATAAATAGAACATTAAATTATACACACTTGACATTTACATAGAAAAAAGACAAGAGAGAGCGACTAACTTCAATCCACAGGTTTACCAACGAATACACATACTCCTCAGCCACAAAAGACTTTTGAAGTTTGATTTAAATTAGATTTTATGTAAATTACTTTTACAGAATGTAGTAACCCATTAAATAAATCCATTTTATTTTGGACAGGGAGTGTTTTAGATGTTCACCTATGCCGATCATACCTTAAACATCGTTTTTCTTGAATCATAAGAATTGAAGTCGTCATTAAAAGCTGTATCTTATTCAAAAAACCTAATATTACTTCAAGTATGTAGATGCTTTTGAGTGTTAGAATCTTCAAACCCATAAAAGCATCCCTAAATTACTATGTGAGCAATACTTTGAAACTATTCATTTTTGTGGAGAAAATTATTGTTTAACATATTAATTACTAAAAGTTTTCCTAAAATAATCCTAAGGGGTCGCCTAAACAATTTAAATCGGTATCTATTACATCGTAATATGTTATCTTTAACTAAGTTCTATGTCTACAATTTTCAACAACAAAAACTAGTAATTCAACCTAATCTAGAAACATGCAATTCAAAAATATCACAATCACTTTGTAAATTACGTCCTTCTCAAAAACGTGTAATTCTTATTCTTATTAGAATGTATTTAATCAACGTGTTGAATTGCTGTGTTCACCTGTGCAAACCCTTTCTGAAGTAGAGGTATTTATAACTTAATAGGTGAAAGTAAAGCTCCATATTATACTATTCAGGCTACAGGGCAAAAGTATACATGAAAATAACTCAGCTTCTAGTTTACGTAGAAAGGTGTTAGAAACATCAATAGAAAACCTTGATGGCGGCTGCCTACAACGTGTTAAAACCCTCTATTTCATCTCTTTTTAAAACTCAATCATATCAACGCCGCCCCAAGTAACTCATGTTGGTAAAAACTAAATCTTTGTCTCATACTAAATTATAATGAATCAGTCTTCAAGTTTTATTTTATTTTTATTTATCCATAACGTAAGAAAATATTATATAAATACCCTTTCCAATCTGTTTACATTTACTATCTGATGTAACTAAATATTATTTTCCGAGCAAGGTAATCAACAAAAATATTATGTACTTGCAAGGAAAAGAATGTATTAACTATGCCATGTGTGTTGAAGTGAAAACTTCTTGAGGAGCAGCGTGTCCAAATTAAATAACTGCGGAGATGCGACGGAGCCTTAAATACATTTTGCAGGCGGTGAATCGGTTTTACCGTTACAAATTTTCCGTCACGCAAATTTATAGTACGCATGTGTATATAGCAGAGTATTTGGTTTATTTGTTGCGGGAGGTGAATCGGATTTTATCGTCACGCATTTTCCGTCACGGAATATTCCGTCACACTCTACTATAGTACGCATGTGTATATAGCAGAGTATTTGGTTTATTTGTTGCGGGAGGTGAATCGGATTTTATCGTCACGCATTTTCCGTCACGGAATATTCCGTCACACTCTACTATATATAGTACGCATGTGTATATGGCAGAGTATATGGTTTACCTCAGAAATGGACATTGCGCTTTTTCATTTAGTAAGTTGTGTTAACATAATTTACTTGGTAATACCTCTGAAATGAACATTGTGCTTCCTCATTTTGAAAGTTGTTAACATTATTTACTTGGTTATACCTCTGAAATGGACTTTATGCTTTCTCATTTTGAAAGTTGTGTTATTTTTATCTTGTGACAATTAAAATTGTTTTATTATATTGATGAGTCTATCAAATTCTACTCCAAATATAGGCTGAGGTATTGCAATTAATACCATTCTTTCTACCAAGCTACAGCTTATAGTTTGTTAAGGGACCCACACAATAAAACTGCACAGTTGTGAAAACTGTGTGAACTGTGTGGGTACAAAGAAGAGACTCTCGCTCAGACCAAAAGTGTGCGTAAACATCACTGCCTGAACTGCGCAGTTTATCGGTACAAAGTAGAGGAGTCTCTCGCGCAGGCCAAAAGCCTGAACTGCGCAGTTTACTCAGTTTATCGCTCAGACATGACGTCACACCGAATAAACTGATCGTGTGTGGGCCGACCCAGCTCGTACATCACTGAAGATAAAGACACTGACGTTGAAACGCGTTTGAATAAACAAATAAATTGGTTGTGAGATTCTGTGATCAAGTTCTATTCTATGTATATGGCTAGTTAGTACTTCTAAACATGATTCCAACACCTGTGTTCCGCGAAAATAGTTCTGCTGTTCTGGCTGTCGGGTTTTGTGTATACTACTCCCATATACGATCATCGTAGGCAGCAATTGAGAGTATTTACAATAATCTGACCTCAGTTATTAGCCCAGTCAATAAAGGCCGAAAATCGCCATTTGTCGCAACAAATTAGGGGAAAGCTGAATTTTTTATATGTGATAGACCCATATGAGACAAATGTATTTTCTCAAAAGTCCCCGCCTCCCCCTTGTGCTTCCCCCTCCACCCCCTTGAAGTTTACAAATGCAGAGCTTCACAAGATTGCTTACAAGTTTGTTAGTACTAATCGTAGTGAATTAATTGTGTGTACATTTGTTCCTTGATCCATATTAAACATATTTTGTTCTTATAAATTTTTCGATAAAGTTAATATTAAAGGTCCTATTAAACAACAAAGACTAAAAAAATGATTTCTCAAGGCATATAAATTTACTTTATTAACTATATTTTTTTAATTATTTAAAATACACAAAAATGTTACGAATAAAACTTGTAGTATGTATCTTTACCTTTAATATAATGTGGATAATTACTTGTTTAAATGTATCGCTTGCTCTTGGGACGTCGTCAAAGAGAGCGCTTGCACGCCGCTCCAGTGGTCAGACGCAGGGTTTTTAACCGCTTAGCAGGATATATATTATGTACAATGGATGTTGCAATACAATTTTAGTAAATGTGTGAGCATAAATACTGTTTGTATATAATATATTGTAAGTTTAGGTTTAGATTGTAAGTATATTAGGTAAGTTTTTTTATTACATTTATATATATAATTTATTGGTTATCCATTTAATTCAAATAATTTAATTAACAAATGTATTGGAAGTTTAATACTTGTATTTTAGCTATTTATAGTTTCTTTTTAATTTAGTATGCTTTTTCAAAAACAAAACACCTTGTATAAGTGAACACACAAATTTTATTTCGAATACCAGTTTTGGTTCGGGGGACTAACCCTACTCTATTGAATGAAATAAATAGGGCTTTCCATATGGAACCGCCGGTTCCGGATTGGCTTAAACCGGCAAAAGATTGGATTTCCTTGTGCAAAAGAAAAGGATTAAAAATATATATTGCATGACAGCATCAGGACCTCCCACCCACGCCATATATATGTAGGCTCAAGTACAAATAAGTAGGCTATTTATGTTACACTATAGCGAGATTCTAAATAATAACATTATTCGCAATGTTTATTTTCATCTTTATATTTATTTTGGATTTATATATTAATACTAACAACTTGCAAATCACTGTAATAACAAATTAAGTGGTAATTTCTACTGCATGTTGATTACCGTATTTTCACGCTGTAGGGCAACTTCCTTATGCAAAGTCATTCATATATAACACGTAGAACTTCGACAGTCTCGGAAGCTGAGAGACGATTCCGACATACAAAAGTTTATTTCATGACTAACTCAACACAACCCGTTTACAAAGCTATCAGGAAAGTTAGTGCCTTTAGGCTCAGGTGTCATTTCAGACGAATAAGTAAATTGTGACAATGCATATGAAATTTTGAAACGGGATATGGAAAAAATTAAAGGAAAGAAATTTGGAGAATTGAAGCTAAAAAGGAAAGATATGGTCATGACCCAAGCAAGTCACAAGTCAGTAGCTATTTGAACTAACGAAGTTGCGGTAAACCCTTGACAACTTTTCAACAGGATCTTATGTTTCTGTGAGAGCCCAAGTAAGTTGAAGTTTTATTTTGGATACGAGTTAGCTTCACAGTCACCTTCTTTATTTGATGAAGTCTCACTACACAAAGTATCAAAATCGTATTTCCTAAAAGTAGTCTATTTACTGAGCGTATCACCAATGAATTACCTCAGGGGGATGATGTCAGCATAGACATTGATGGAATCTTCCTTTTACATTTTGTTTCTTGGCCAAAGGAAGGAACTTGTGAAGACATAATCCAGAATTATTGCTCCCATGTTATTAATAGATATGAAAAAAACTGTACTATTTTATGTGTATCCTAAAGAATCCACAAAAAAGGGAGAGGAACAGGTAAGAAACAAAACCTCATCGAATGGCATAGACTATGATAGAAACATTAAGTAAATTACAAAACAAGAGGAATTTCTTTCAAACAAGAGCAACAAAAAACAAATTATTATTGAACAGCTAAACAGATTGTCGAAAGCAATTGTAGCGGGGTCAGATACAGATCTGTTAGTGTTACTTGTGACCCTTGCACCACATCTATCACATATAAAAAATTCAGCTTTCCCCTAATTTGTTGCGACAAAAAACCTTTATTGACTGGGCTATATCTCGACACCAGTTTTGTACAGAAATATATAGTTGACAGATCAAAGGTTGTAATTATAGAATACTTTGCGTATATTCGAATGTTATATGTGAAAAACTAACTATCCAATTTCATGACGTATATATAGTCATGTGATCAAGGATCAAAGTGGTGTTTAGAAATATAAAAAGTAATTTGATAATTTTAAAACCCGAATTCATTTATTAACTTTGTTTTATATTTATGTTTAGGTTACATCATATGGAAATGCTTCGTTTTCGAACTATCCCTCAATATATATATGTGTGTTTTTTTTTTTTTTTTAATAAACACTTAATATCTTTGGGAAGAGACAAGATATTTGCCTTAAATTTTGTGTACATATTTGTTATGTAGCCTTTTAACCTTGTAAAAATCCATAACGTTCATTTGTATACTTTAAAAACGGCGTCCATTTAAAATGTTTAATTTCAAATATCTTTAAAACCGCTAACTTTACAATAAAATTTAGGAAACAAAAAAGCTATTTTTTAATAACGAACAAACTTGGTTTCAAATTTAAATCTAAAAACATAATATTTTGTATTGTCTATTATATTAATACA